>PVJS01018355.1:0-34992 GCA_004027185.1 Glis glis | reverse complement strand
GCGTTCTACCTCCGCGCTACACCCCTGGCCCTATTTTTTATACTTTATTTTGAAACCGGGTCTCACAAAGTTGCGGAGGGCCTCACTAGGTAGAGAGAGAGAGAGGCAGAAAGAGAGAGCTGAGGCTGGCTGCGAACCCGGATCCTCCGGTCTCCGCCTCCCAAAGTACTGGGATTACAAGCGTGCGCCACCACGCCCGGCCAGTTGATATTTTAATAATAGGAAATGGAGGTTACTGTGTGCTGATGGGAAGCCAGTAGGAGTAGTAGAAATACTAGTGGCCATGCAAATACATTGTACTTGGTTAGCATATAGGGTATGTAGAGAAGAAGAATGGGAAATAAGGTAAGAGTCATAAATTAGAGCCTAATCATTGGGAACTTTAAATTCTAGGAGTAGGAATGTGAACTTTATTCTCTGTATGCAGTGTTGAATCAATTGAATAGAAAAATAATGAGATGAAAGGCGTGCTTCAGAAAATGGAGATATTTAGAAAAATATTGTCTTGGACAGCACTTAATTTCAGTTTGGATAACTCATCATCCCATTTGAACCTGAAAGTTGAAGATACCTGTGTAGAGTGGGATCCTACTGGAGGAAAAGGTCAAGAAAGTAAAATTAAAGGAAAAGAGAACAAGGGCAGGTAAGCTAGTTCATTAAGTTTATTATATGGACAAATGCCTGCATATTGGTTCTTATTTGACAATAATGTATATTAGAGTTATTATTCTATATACCAGTATATGATATATTATATAGTAGTAACTCCAAAGTAAAGAATATATCATTTCAAATGTGAATTTGCCATTAACATTTTCTGTTACTCTTTTCTTAATTTCTTTCCTAATCTCCTCATACATTTTTATTTCAGTATTCCATTTCTTTAAAGATATATATATATATATATATATAGCAACTTAAACTACTTATAGAGAAGTTTCTAGAATAATTTCTGAATATTGAGCTTGTGGATCACCTGTCTTATTTGAAGGTCTGCACTAAATGACAGCTTTTAGCATTTACAACCCCAGAATCTTGCCCCTGATGAGTAACCCAATAAATCCAAGAGGAAGCTCAAGGACCTTTTGTTATTGTCCTACCTTATCTAGATACTGTTAAAGTATGGGAGACTTTTTTTTTCTTTTTTTTTGGAACTGTGGATTGGACCCAGGGACATTCTACCTCTGAGCTACACCCCCAGCCCTATTTTTTATTCTTTATTTTGAAACAGGGTCTCACTAAGTTGCAGAGGGCCTCACTAAGTAGCTGAGGCTGGCTGCAAACCTGTGATCCTCCTGTCTCAGCTTCCCAATTACTGGGATTACAAGCGTGAGCCACCACACCCAGCTGAGACTTTTTTTTTTTTTTCGGTCCCGGGGATTGAACGCAGGGGCGTTCTACCTCCGCGCTACGCCCCCGGCTCTATTTTTTATGCTTTATTTTGAAACCGGGTCTCACGAAGTTGCGAAGGGCCTCACTAAGGATTGAGAGAGAGAGCTGAGGCTGGCCGCGAACCCGGATCCTCCGGTCTCCGCCTCCCAAAGTACTGGGATTACAAGTGTGCGCCACCACGCCCGGCTAGCTGAGACTTTTTTAACAAAGGAAATTTTTGTTCAAACGAAGTAAATGTCTTTGTGAGTTACCATGAATTAAAAAAAAACTTCAACAGGCTTTTAATCTAATTTTATTATAAGGAGTTAAGTTTAAGTTATAAAGCAGTGTCTTAACAGTTGCCTATTTTTATCTGACAGTTTCCATGTAACTTCACTGAAGAAACACACAAGGTGACGATTTGTGTCTGTCTAGTTCTAGGACTTAGTATATCTAGCTTGGCTGAATGACTTTAATTTTTTCTTTTAACTAGCAAGCAGACGCCATTGCAGCAGCCTCATAAGCTAAATACTGCTCTGTGTAGACTGTCTGTATTGGTAGCTGATGTTTTGAATTTAAGCATTATAGTGTGCTGCATATTATTTGGATTATATTATATATGATAACAAAATAAGCTCTGCTTTAAAGTCTTTCTTGAATTATTTTCCCTCATCTGATTGTTTTCCTGCTTTTACTTATCCTTGGCAGCTTTCCGTTGTACTGAATTCAGTATATCTAACATTATAGCTTTGCTTTTATTTGTACTTGACATGAAGAAGGTTTGGAATATTGTATATTTTATAATAATCATAGTTTCTAGAGCATCAAGATTAAAAAATGAAGGTCATTGCATAAATTATTAGGACAGTGGCAAACAGATGAATCATTTCAAATTGTACGAGTAATAATGTGCTTGTTTGAAGATACCACATGTTCTTACCAGAAACCATAATGTGTTCTCTTTTCAAAGTCCTCTCCTTTCTTCTTTCTAGTTTATTTACTCATTATTGTTAAAAATTATTTCATAGTGTGCTATAAATTGTAAAATGCTGCTGGATTTAATAGTCTATGAACTTTCATATGGTTACTTGGACATTTTTAGACTCTTGTATTTAGCATTGCAATTTATATTATTTCTTTCTCTCTTCCTCCTCTGAGGGTATTTTATATGTAGGCCACTTCTACAATGTTATACAGGTTGGGATCCCTTATTTGAGATGCTTGGGATCTGAAAGTGTTTTGGATTTCAGATTTTTTTTCAAATATTTGCAGATACATAATTAGCTATCTTGGGTTGAAACCCAAGTCTAAATACAGAATTCATGTATGTTTCATATACAGTATATACAATGAGCCAAACTGAAATTAACGGTCAAGCTTTTACAGATTTATGGTGATAAGGTAAGCAAGAGGCCACAAAGGAAAGGGTGCTGGCTCCCTCAGTGTTCCATTTTTTCCAACCAAATGGCATTGGGTGGAAGTCAGGTGAATCAACACAGATCATAGGCAGAGGATCTTCCCACAAAAGGTTTCTTCTGGTTTATGGGCCTGAGAACTAAAAAGGTGGGGGATAGGAGAAGGGTTCAAAGTGGCCAAGACAGTGGAGAAGAGTGTCTTCAGACTACTTTCTGTTTGCCCTCAGGGAGGTCTCCATGGAGGCACCTGTAAAGTATATCAGCATATGGCCCCTGTCCCATAAGGGAGCCTCTGAAGTGAGAAGACTGGGCTAGGAGGAGAGCGGCATTGTAACTCCCTCTAGAGAGTGGGGTCACTAGTTGTACACCAAGCCTGATGTCAGCAGGGCAGCCTACCGGATCCTGTGCTCTAGTGCCCCCAGGCCTGCCAGGGAAAGCCTTGTAATTGCCTGTGGTTGGGCATGAAAGATCATGCAGTGAGTTTTGGCCTGGACCATACTCCTTAGAAGAGTTACTAAGTACCCTGGTAGGATCTGGAAGACCTTCATTAAGGGAATAGTATTTAGGCTGCTTCTTGAGGAACTGGGAGAATGTGTGGGATCATGTTTTACATAAGACGATAATAGCTGTTGTGCTTCTTATAAAAGTGTACTTCGAGCTGGAAGGCTGGAATGGCACAATGGGAGAGTTATCCTTTGATTTTCCTCTGAAACTGAACTGCCATTCTCAATAGCTGTGTCTGTTTTTCTTTCTCCCATGCTTCCTTTTGTTTCTTTACCACTGGTAAGTGATAAATTTTTTAAATTATTTTTCTGGTTATCAGATGAACTCTTAGAATATTTTGAAGTAGTACCAAGTGTAATTTTCCTGTTTATTTATATTGTGTGACTTTTTCTTGCTATTTATTGTTCTGAATTACCTGGGATATATTTTTCAAAATGCATATTTCTTCCCAGCAGACATTTGGGCCCACCAGTTGAGGTGGGGAACTATCAGTGTATTTTAAAAAGGTTTCCCGGTTGCTTCTGATTCTGTTGCACCTTCTCAGTTGACAGTGATTTATTACAAAATCTTAAAGCCTTGTTTTTCTCCAATTTAGAACTGTATTTCAGGAAAATATAGGTAGTCCTTAGTTAATAGCATTACACATTCCATTTACTCAGCCTACATTCGTTTTAGTCAAAATATTATGCACCACCTATGTACTGAGGATACAGAGATGAGCCATGGTTCCTGGCAATAGTTATTTTCTTCCCGCAGATACTCCACAGCCAGGTTCCTCACTTGGCCTAGCAACTATGCACCTAGGGCACAGTATGATAGATTGTGTAAGAACTGTTTTTTCAGAAACATCACCTTTTTAATCCCTACCCCTTGTTAGAAGGGGTATTTGTTTACTTCAGTGGCTCCTGTCTGCTGAGCAGCAGACTCTATGGTGAGGCCTCATGTTTGCATTTTAAATGATTCCCAGGTGGACTGGGGGTATAGCTTGATGTGCACCCAGATTTGAGACCATTGGTTTGATTCATTTAATTCCTTCTCACCTCTAATTACACATTTACACTAATATCTCATCCCCTTTCATTTGATTCTTTCTTTGCTCCATCTCTCAGCTGAAAAACAACCATAGTGATAACTTAAGAGGAAGGACAGTACTGGCGCTACCTACTGAAAAGCATTGGGGATCCAAGTGAAGTTAGATATAATGGAGAGGCTTATGTTCTAAAGTTACTGTATTCCATCTTCCTTCTCTACTTACAGACCTAGCTTTCTACATATACTGGTACCTAAGATTAATTAAAACTATGTTTATTTTGTATAATTATGAATATCTGAAGTTGAATTAACTTGGAAGGAAGATTACTGTGCAATATTTTGGTGGCTTTATGAATTAGGCAATTTTTGGTGAACTCTCTTCAATGCCCACTCATTTTTTTCTAGAGGAGAGTTTCATTTTAGATAATCAGTTTCAAAAGAACTTTTGGTTTTTTGTGGTACTAGAGATTGAGCCCAGGGGCGATCTACCTCCAAGCTATATCCCCAGCCTTATTTTGTATTTTATTTTGGAACAGGGTCTCACTAAGTTGCAGAGGGCCTCACTAAGTTGCTGAGGCTGGCCATGAACCTGGGATCCTCCTGTCTCAGCCTCCCAAGTATTGGGATTACAGGTGTGCACCACTGCACCCAGCTTCAAATAAACTTTTGAAGAGTAACTGTATATAAGAAATTCTTATATAGGTGTTGTGGAAACTTCAAACTTTGTGTTATAATTTATAAGCCATGTTAGGACAGTCTTACTTTTAACCTACTTCCTTTCCCTGTCTTCCTAATGTTTCATCTAAAACAGTGGTTTTCATGTATTTTTTTAAGCAACAAAATGGTTTCTTCAGATGAAATGCTTCTGTAAGCATAATCTAAAAAGAGAAATGGCTAGCTGGTTAAAGTAGGAAAGGAGCCCTCCCTCCTATTTCTGCAGGTTTCTTCCCAGATTCTGTGACTTGACTCCCTTGAGTTTGGGACCTGGTTTGAAACTACCAGTTTCAAGATACTTTGTGCCCCCCACAGGATAATGAAAATAAGGCTTCATTTACATTTTTTCATTTTAAGTTTTGAGAAATATATTGTTATCTTTTTCCTTTAGTTCAAGATAAAACATTTGAAAACACTCATACCTTTTGTAATCAGGTTTTGAGCATTCTTGATCAGCTTATATAAAAGATCAGAAAAATTGTAATGCAGGGTTTTGGGGGTTCTTTTCTTTTTTGAGTTGTCATAAAGTTGACTGAACGTTAACAAGAATTTTACGTACTACTTAACAACTCTTAAGAATATTATATAATGAGTATTAACTTAGAAAGTCTTGTCAACCCAAACTCGAAGAAGTTAAGAAATGTTTTCATTCAGAATAATGACAATAAATTTTTGTTCACTTTTATTTCTATCCTCTATTTAGAGAACATTTCAGAAACACTTCTGGATTTTTTCTCCATCAAATTTTTTGTTCCTCCCTTCCCAATAGGAAGAAACCACAAACTGTCTACCTGAGCACAAATTTCTCTCAGAAATTTGAGTCTGCCTATCTTTGTTCTTCTCTGTTCATTTTGTCTGTTGAAGTAGAATTTATAATCACTTCCTTAAGTATCTTTTCAAAGAAATGTCTTTACAAAAAGGACTTTTGATCATTTAGGGAGAATTGAACTAAATCATGTAAATACTATGGTTGTAGAGTTATAATTGTGCTACTTAATATCATTCACAGCCAGGTGTGGTAGCACACGCTTGTAATCCCAATACTTGGGAGGCTTGTAATCCCAGTATTTGGGAGGCTGAGACAGGAGGATCGTAGGTTCGCTGCCAGCCTCAGCTACTTAGGCCCTCTGCAACTTAGTGAGACCATGTTTCAAAAATAAAGAATAAAAAATAGGGCTGGGGGTGTAGCTCAGAGGTAGAACGCCCCTGGGTTCAATCCCCAGTACAAAAAAAAAAAAAAACATTCACTAGAAAGCAGACAGTGGGGTGTCCTGAATTCACCAATTCTTTGAAACTATTTAGTAAGTCTGGGTTCTGACAGCAAGCCAACATTTAAATAATGCAGAATATAGTTACTTTATCATGTGAAATGTCTCCTGTTTTATTTTTATTCTTGCTTTGTCTTTATCAGAGATTTTTATTCCACTATTATTTGATAGCATATTAAAATTGACTAAATTTATCTTTCCTTAGGAAGAAAAATTCTAATTCACCTATACTGGAAATTTTTTTGTTTTCTACTTAGTAGTGAGAATATACATAGTATTTCCATTTCCCCTAAATAACTTTAATATAATCTTAACCCCCCCCAAATACTGTTTTTTAAATGTAATGATTTGGTATAATTAGAATGTTATTTTAAAAACATCTTTGGGGTTTAATCTGCTTTGAGTTTTTTTGTTTTGTTTTGTTTTGTTTGTAGTACTGGGGAATGGAACCCAGGGGCATTCTACCTCTGATCTACACCCCCAACCCTATTTTATTTTTTATTTTGAAACAGGGTCTCACTAAGTTGCAGAAGGCCTCACTAAATTGCTGAAACTGGCTGCAAACCTGCGATCCTCCTGTCTCAGCTTCCAAAGTACTGGGATTACAAGTGTATGCCACCACGCCCGGCTGCTTTCAGTTTTTGAGGATTGGTGAAAAGCCAAATAATGTCCAGTTTACCATATCACATCATTTGCTACAAGAGGAGGTCATATTGGATCTTGTCCATTTTAATAGTAGAAATGCTTTATAATACTTGATATTATCCTATGCATGGATTTGAGCAATTGCTATTTCTTTTTTTAAGAAAAGATATAGTCGGGCTTGATGGCGCACGCTTGTAATCCCAGTACTTGGGAAGCTGAGACAGGAGGATCACAGGTTCAAGGACAGTGTCAGCAAGTAGTGAGACTCTCATCAACTTAATGAGACCCTGTTTCAAAATCAAAATAAAATAGAGCTGGGGGTGTAGCTCAGAGGTAGAATGCCCCTGCGTTCCATTCCCAGTATGACAAAATAAAAAAAAAAGACACAGAACAAAAATACCTAAGGTTACTTAGTTAGAATTATAAGAAGCTTAGTTTTTGGCTTTGCTTTTTTTATTACTGCATTAATTATACAGAAAGGTTTCATTGTGGTATATTCTTGCATTTAAATTTAATTGTAAAATATATAAGCTAAAACCTAATATCTTTTTTGATTATTTAACTTCTGTAAGTCTTGTCTCATTTGGCATTGTTTCTTATTTCAGTTATGTGTTCTTTGTGTAAGTCTTGCTCAGTCTGCATGACGTTTCAGCCTGCTTTGTTTTCATGGTTTCTTACATTTGAGTACTTGTAATTTACATCTCTCTTTAATAGTAATTCAAATTAAATGATGTTGTTTCTGCAGCATAATTAGAAATTTTTTCAAAAATTCCTTCCATTGCCAGGCGTGGTAGCACACGCCTGTAATCCCAGTACTTGGGAGGCTGAGACAGGATTATCGCAGGTTCAAGACCAGTCTCAGCAACTTAGCGAGACTCTCAGCAACCTAGCGAGACCCTGTTTCAAAACAAAACAAAACAAAACAAAAAAACAAAAAAGGGACTTGGGGGTGTAGCTCAGAGGTACAGTGCCTCTGGGTTCAATCCCTAGGACCCCCCAAAAAATTCCATGATTGGTAATTTTTGTTAATGAAATATTTCCAACATAAAATACTTGTTTTTCTTTTTGTTCCTGTTTATATAGAAGTGGTACACCATCCCCCAAACGGACATCTGTTGGCTCCAGGCCACCAGCAGTAAGAGGCAGCAGAGACCGATTTACTGGGGAATCATACACGGTGCTGGGTAGGACAACATAATAGTTCTTCATGATCTCAGATTAAAGGCATCATGGTCACACTGGTGGACTTTCTACTCCTTTAGAGCTACAATGGTTGCCTGTGCATAAGTTTCTCCCTGTTGATGCCATGTTATTGATACTTTAAAACTCTACTTTAGCTTACATAGTGATCCCTTGTGTATGTATAACTCTTAAGGGAATAATAAAGAAAAAGGTTATGTAGCATTTGCATTTTGTATTCAGCAAAAATAATAATACATATAAAAGTAAAGTTATAACAAGTACATTTAGTGTCTGTGTTGACATCATTTTCATAGAGTAGCTGAATTAAAATTTTTGTGCCATTTGTAGGACTAATTAAGAGGTAAAAATCTGTGTGACTCATAAGGAAGAGTTAAGAATCTATCAATCTGATTTTTTTGTAGGAGACACTGCTATTGAAAGTGGACAGCATTATTGGGAGGTCAAGGCTCAGAAAGATTGTAAATCCTACAGTGTGGGAGTAGCATATAAAACTTTGGGAAAATTTGACCAGTTGGGAAAGACGAACACTAGTTGGTGCATCCATGTCAACAACTGGCTACAAAACACATTTGCAGCAAAGCATAATAATAAAGTCAAAGCTTTGGATGCTACTGTTCCTGAGAAAATAGGTGTATTTTGTGATTTTGATGGGGGTAAGTATACTTATTTTCTTATAAGTCATTTCATCATAGTTGTTTATATTTTAATACTTTTCATTAGTAATCATCTATGTAGAATTTCCATTAGTATTGTGGTAAGGACATTTTGGCCAACTATGCATTGATCACAAACATAATTTCAGTTCTAGAATTGACTGGAAAGGCATCTCATATCTTCCTGGACCCCTATAAAAGCACTCATTTATAATATACTAAGTCTGAAAGGTTTTGCTAATTTTAGGCTTAAGCACTAAATTTTTCATACTTTAATTCCTTTCTTCCTATGTTTTATTACCTACCTGTAAAGAGTGGTAGAGTCAGATTTTTCAAGTTGGAGTGATTGACCTTAGAAATTACCCAATCCAGCTGCCACATAGTATAAAACCCTTATTTCACTATCTCTGCAGGGAATTGCTGCTCCTATGCTTTTTAAATGTGAAGTTTACATCATACAAGGCAGCATGTTTGTTGGGTAGCTCTTGGTTAGGTTTTTCTAAAATGGACTCACTCTATCTCCTTGTAAGAACTTTTTTTATTTTTTGGGATTGAGGATTGAACCCAGGGGTGTTCTACCTCTTAGATACATCCTTAGCCCTTTTTATTTTGAAACAGGATCTTGCTAAGTTTCTGAGACTGTCCTCGAACCTGCGATCCTCCTGTCTCAGCCTCCCAAATACTGGGATTACCGGAGTGTGCCACCACACCCAGCTCCCTATAACTTCTTCTTCATTTTTTTTTTTTTTTTTTTTTTTTTTTTTTTTTTTTTTTTTTTTTTTTTGCGGTACCAGAACCCAGGGGCGTTCTACCTCCGCGCTACACCCCCGGCCCTATTTTTTTATACTTTATTTTGAAACCGGGTCTCACGAAGTTGTGTAGGGCCTCACTAGGTAGAGAGAGAGAGAGAGAGAGCCGAGGCTGGCCGTGAACCCAGATCCTCCCGTCTCTGGTTCCCAAAGTACTGGGATTACAAGTGTGCGCCACCACGCCCGGCCTCCTATAACTTCTGAGAATATTATTGTTCTTAAATTTTGTCACATGAATAAACACAGAATTATGGTCTCTTTCATATTCACACAATAAGTCTTATGTTAAAAACTTTTAACATTGCTCTTCTTGCCCTATTTTTTCAGACTATATATTCTTTGTTACTAGCTGTTTCTCAAAATTTAATTTTTTCAGTCCCTTATAATCTCATATGGTTGCATAGTATGTCAATGTATTTCTTAAAGATTAGTTCTTAGAGTAGAGCACACGGCCTCTGTGACCAGCATAGAAGAGTGATTTGACAACACTTTCTAGTAGTACGACTTTACAGCACTGTTTACCCGTATTGGTCTTATAGCCACCTAACATAAGAGACCTTTTCTCTATGGGATTCTGTCAGATTGTCCTTTTCTTAGAAAGTTTTAGAGTTGGTTTTTATTGTTTATAACTCAAAAGAAGAATATTATATTTATCCTTTTATACTTTTAAGTTAAAAGATTTGTCTAAGCTTATCTTCCTGTTAAAATCATCTAAAATTATCTTGATAATTTAATATTTGAAACATTTTTTAAACTTTTTTTTTGTGGCACTGGGGATTGAACCCAGGGGCATTCTACCTCTGAGCTACACCCCCAGCCCAATTTTATTTTATTTTTTTAATTTTGAAACAGAGTCTCACTAAGTTGCGGAGGGCCTCACTAAGTAGCTGAGACTTGCCACGAACCTGCGATCTTCCTGTCTCAGCCTCCCAAGTACTAGGATTACAAGCATGCACCACCACACCTGGCTTTTTTAAGATTTTTGAATTAGTTATTTGATAAATATTTTCTTTAAGGTCATCTAACTAATTTATAAAAAATTTGAAGATCATGTAGAATGGAACTAAGGAACAAAAGTAATTTGTTTCTCTTTAAGTTGAAACTTTAAGCTAATAATACTAAATTTTATTATTTTAGGTAACATTGGATCCAGATAATTCTCTGAGCTATCAACTTAGTTACTCAAACAAAAAAAGAAAAAAATTAATTTGGGCTTGATTTATTTTTAGTGATGAAATGTCAGTTTTGCTGCATTCTTTTTTACTATGTGCTTTGAATCAGATGAACTATTTATCTCAGAATAAATGGCAAATTTATTAGCACACTTTTTAATTGCTTTTTTTAACTAGCCAGATATCTGCTAATCTTCCTCTCTCTCCTTTCCCATACTCTGTGACTCTACACAGATAACAGCAAGATGTAATTGTTGGCCTGCAGCATAACATACAGCAGGGGAAGCTGTCAGATTCCGAGAGCCTTGAAACGGGCTAGTCCTTTAGTAGTGGGGAGGGTGGTTCTGTACATTTTAGGAAACTAGTCATATGATGAAAATGTAGTATTAGAAATATTAGCAAGTAAATGGTTAAAAATGGAAGAGATTACAAGCATACGTAGCATAAGACTTGATGGGAGCAGTCTTTATGCAGTGTACAGCAGGACCATGTCTATTTTATTAACCATTAAATTTGTTCTTGCCTGGAAAGTGCTTTTAACATAGGAAGTCCTTAATAAGTATTTGTTAAATGATTGGTAACAAGGATTTGAGCAGTTGGGAATCAAGAATGGATTTGATGGTGTGAACGTAGAATTCATAGGACTTGGTAACTAAATATGGATTGTGGGAAGAGACAGGAGTTGAAGAGTTGAAGATGACTGTGAGGTTCCAGCCAGTATGAGGATGACAGTGTCAATAGAACAGGGAACAGAGAGTCCAGGGGAAGATGAGAGGACAGGATGACAACCATGTGGCATTTTAGCAAGCATTTTGAAACTGAGTGCTTCAGCTCAGAAACAGAGTTGAAGCTAATACTTGAGACAGCATCACAGAGTGGCTACTGAAGACTGCTCGGAACAATATGTTCAGTTAAGCATTGCTGCTCTGCTGTTACGTGCTGTTACATGTAGGTTGCTTAATATTTTGAGGTAATTATGTAAAAGCACCAGTACTTTAATAGTATGCATAAATGTTAGTTTTTTTCTCTTCCTCTTTTGTGGCAATTAATTTATTAAGAAAGCACTGTAGAGAGAAGAGAGAATCTGGACAAAACAGCTACATTTAGAATAGGAGAAAAGGGAAGAGACAGAAGGTGTGTCTGCAGGGTCAGGATACAAATCAAGGGAACAGTCATGAGAGAAATCTCATGAAGCGATATCAATGTAAGGAGGCCATCAGGTTAGACAGGAGGTCAGACAGTGATGTCAGGGCAAGTTCCTGTTGAAAGACAAACTGAGGGGATTTGGAAAATTAACAAAGCTGAAGTGGAGATAAAATACTGTGATTTCGGAGACTGGAGTGTGAGTGTGACCATAAATAGTTAGGAGACTAGGTTTAACAGTAAACCTTAGCTGGTTATAGATTTGGAGAGAGTAAAAATGAAGAGGAAGAAATTGCCTTGCTTATTACTGGACTGATGAAATCTCTTGCTAAACAATGCTAAAATAAAGAAATAGTTCATAGCTGAGTAAGTAGAACAGTGCCAGATCATGTAGAAACTAGATGGAGGTCTTGAAAACCAGGGCATGAAAACTGGATTTGGGCTTTTCCTTAAATATGTTTACTGATTTTTCAAGTGAGAATTTTAAATCCAATCCTTATAGTTTGTAACAAAAAATAATGCCAAAATATGTTCATTATTTTTGTATGATTATATATTCAACTTAATTAGATATTACAATTTTTGTATACTAAATTGAGCTTTCCCTCCTTTCTTTTAGGTCAACTTTCTTTCTATGATGCAAACACAAAACAGTTGCTGTATTCCTTTAAGACAAAATTCACTCAGCCAGTACTACCTGGTTTCATGGTTAGTACCTAATTTTATATTTTACTTGGTTTGGCAACTTTTAGAAGAATAATCTATGCGGTATTATTTGGGAAGCAGAATATCTTATTTTTTCTTCATCTTCATCTCCCTCTCTCCACTCCACCCCCTCCCAAATTTGTGACTTTCTATATACTCTTGATATGTTTTATTTAAGTTAATGTTGAGAAATAAAGATAAGTAAAACATAAGCTTATGGTATAATGAATTTTCATAGAACTGCATTCTTTTTCTGTAATTAGCACCTAGGACAAGAAATGGAATATTACCAGAAACTCAGAAGCCCCTGTGTGCCCATTTTTAGTCCCTAGGTGTCCTTCTCTAAAGGGTAGCCATTACCTTGAGTTTTAATACCATAAACTCATTTTATCTCCTTTTCAGCTTTATATAAATGGAATCATATAATACCTTTTTGGCTCAACATTATTCTTGTGAGATCTATCCATGTTCTCTGTGGTTGTAGTTCATTCATTCTCATAGCTGTATGGCTATATCACAATTTATTCTTTTTTTTTGGTGTGTGTGGTACTAGGGATTGAACTCAGGGGCTTTCTACCTCTGAGCTACACCCCCAGCACTTTTTATGTTTTATTTTTAAAAAGGGTCTCGCTAGGTAGCTCAGACTGGCCTCAAATCTGTGATCCTCCTGTCTCAGCCTCCCAAATACTGGGATTACAGGCGTGCACTCCCATGTCTGGCTAACAGCTTATCCATTCTAATTTAGTTGCATACATGGGTGGTGTCCATTTGGGGATTGTATACACAGATATAATTTCAGGTCTACTCAATTGCAGGCTGATTTATATGAGAAAAAATTGCGTTTCTCTACATAAAAGGAAATGTGATTTTGAATTAATTTTTTATTTTAAGCAAATGTTATTGCATCTTCCAATACCTCAGCCTGTTGCACTTCTCCCTAAAGTTAGATACTTTTCAGAAAAGAAATTACTCAGCACCCCAACCTGGAAATCTACCTTCTTTAAGCAAATAAACAGAAAGATGCTGTTGACAAATTTGCATTGTTTTAGGTATCTATATTTCCTTCCAGCACCCCCCTTTAGGGGAACCATATCACCTACTTTGGGAACCTGTGCTAATTAAGGCCACATCTCATTATCAAAACTGAAAGCAGTAATTGGGATAAGGAAGTTGGTTCTTTATGTACTTTCCTTGGTCATGAAGGTTAGCATCAGCAATGACAGCCAGTATATTTTGCTTAGATCAATTTAGTCTAAACTCGATTTCCCTGAGTTCCTGCTCTTGGCACAGCTTTGGTGGCTTCTGCTACCACAGAGTCTCCTTCGGCCTCTGGTTGAGTGCAGAGTTAGCTTCTTTGCTCCCCTCTGCTCAAGTATGAAGGTTATCAGTTCGGGATTTGTGGATATTCATATATGTGGCATTTTGCCTTTCTCCTGGAAATTTAAGAATTACTGTTCCAATTTGATTTGAAGTCTGACTGAGGCTCTGTTTTTGTCTTTCCTTAGGTTTGGTGTGGTGGACTTTCTTTGAGCACTGGGATGCAGGTTCCAAGTGCTGTGAGAACACTTCAGAAAAGTGAAAATGGAATGACTGGTTCAGCTAGCAGCCTGAACAATGTTCCTCAGTAATGCCTACTCAGAATATGTTTACCCTCCCTCTTGATTGGGTGGCCTGTTCTGTGCAGTTACTAATCACAGAAATGTGTGAGTGGTGGAAATCAGGTTTGCTATGTTCTGCTTTAAGGTCTGGAATTTGTTAGCTTAAGCATCTGGTACAAAGCATTCACAAGAACCTACTGTGCAATATCATAGAGGCAAGCAGTTGCTGAGGAAGAAACTGATGTTTTGAAGAGTAAATGGGAAAAAGGCAGTGTTTAAATATTTACATAGAAACTCATTTTTGTGTTTCTTAGATTATTTGGGTCTTCTGATATGTTTAAGTACATATGATAACCTTAGGATCTGGGGTAAAAACCATTTGAAGCTTGCTATCCTTCCTCTATACTTCCTCTTTTCTATCTCATCACTACCTATTATTTAGTTTTACACTGAAGCTTTAAAAATACATAATGCCCTAAGGTTTCTTTCCTAAAAATCAAAATCATTGATTTGGGACAATAGAAAAGTTTTCTTACAATGATTTATTTTTTCACCTTCATACATAATTGTTTTGCTGAATTAACTTATTTATTGGCTAAATTATATATTGTTTTATCCTTTCCAAAATATTCTCTTGTGGTTATAACTCAAAATAGAGTGGATAGGAAGAGTTGAAACCATGCAGTTATCAGTTTTGTAGCCTGCTGTACTAACACACTGGCCAAGGAGCATCTGTACATGTCACTGTGTTCAGACTTCTTTTCATTCCATCACTTTAGATGATGGCCAGGATTTTTACGCTTTACAGTTTTTTTGTTTTGTTTTGTTTTTTGTATTTTGGTGGTACTGGGAACTGAACTTAGGGCTTCAGGAATGATAGGCAAATGTTCTACTTACTGAGCTATATCACCAGCCCTATTTTTACGCTTTAAGTTTTCTGACTTTGTTACCTAGTTTAAACTACTTTTAATAGTTATCTTTGATAAAAGTCCCACTCAAATTTGGCACTAATTATAATTATGCTGACTTTTTTAGTAGGAAAGATTATTAATAAGGTTACATAAAGGTTAGAAAACCATATACTACTCAACTTTTATCCAATAAGGATAGATTAGAAAGGGAGGTGCCTAAAAGTATTCTTTGCTGAAGTAATTTATATCTTTTTAATAAAATATAGAATGGTTAGCCGGGCTTGGTGGTGCATGCTTGTAATCCCAGTACTTGGGAGGCTGAGACCGGAGGATCCAGGTTCATGGCTAGCCTCAGCTACTTAGTGAGGCCCTCCGCGACTTAGTGAGACCCTGTTTCAAAAAAAAAATAATAAAAAATAGGGCTGGGGATGTAGCTCGGAGGTAGAATGCCCCTGGGTTCGATCCCCAGTACTGCAAAAAAAAAAAAAAAAAAAAATGGAGTGGTTTAAACAAGTGTTTTGGAAAAAAAAAATCTCTGGCTTAACTGTCACATGAGTTTTTCAAACAACCATTCAGAAGCTATTTTTTCTCATTCCTTTTACTTTCTAAAGGGGTATAATTTTTTAAAAAATTAACATAGAAGCCAGGCATGGTGGTAAACTGCCTGAGATTCCAGTACTTAGAAGGCTGAGACAGGAGGATCACAGGTTCAAGACACGCCTCAGCAACCTAGCAAGACCCTGTTTCAGAATCAAAAATAAAAAGGGCTGGGGGTGTAGCTTGGAGGTAGAACACCCCTGGGTTCAATCCCCAGTACCAAAAAAATAAAATTGTAACTCAAAGTCCCTTGAGCCAAACTAAAAGTTGTTACAGTATTTAACAATTCCGTGAACATTTTAAAGAAATTAGGATTTGATTTTTCCTAATTTTTGAGACTTTTAATTTCTCTTGAGTTTCTTTGATTTCCATTTTAAATATTTAAATATCCTGTGCTGTCACAGCCTTCACCCAAGAAGTAACCATTGCTGCTTACATTTGAGTTGCTTTCTCTACAAAGGCCTGTGTAATAGTAACAGCTTGTTCCCTCTCAGAATTTACTACTTACTGATATGTTGTTTTGTTCCATTGATAAAACAGATCTAACAGATTTTATTTGACCTGAGGTATTATATTTTCCAGAGGATAGATATCTGCATTGTTGTCTTTATAGCATGGTGATAATTTTAAAAACTGTGAGTCAGTTTAGATAATGAAGCATGTCAATAGATAGTCTTGATTTTCCAAACAAATGTAATTTTTTTTTTGTTTTTGTTCCTTGTATTTGGAAAGAAAATTTTGGATGTTATGTTCCCTATAGAAAGGGCTTTTCCAGGACCTAAGGAAACAGGAATTTATTTCAGACTCAAACCTAAAAGCAGTAATTTAGTGAAATTGCTTTATGTGAATAGCTACACAGTATATTTTAGCAAAAACAATACAGAAAAAGCCAGATGTTCTTGTATAGAATTTTTTTACTACTATGTTTTATACAATTGTGTCTTCTCATTAATTCAGTGCCTTTTTCCTCTAAGCATGCTCTTGCTCTGTGCCCCCTGCAGTATTGACCGATATTTCAGCCAGACAGTTATATGTAGTGGTGAGGGCCTTCTGTCGCAGGGGCACTGGGAGAAGGAAATGGTAATCAGGAGCTGGAGGATTTGCATACGATTCTTTCTTGTGCTCATGGCATCATTTGAGACTTTTCACATACAATTTTCTAATATTCATTTAGAAAAGTATTAATTTCACTGGGAAGGGTTCGTTTCTCAGCAGCTTTGTAGTAGTAAGTATAAATGGAGTAAATCTAGAGTCCAAGTTCTCATCACATGTAATACTTGGTATTAAAGTATACTACCATTACTCAAAATAAGAATCTGAGGATTTCCCTCTCTGCCTCTTCTCAAAGGTCTCCAAAATTAAAGAATAAAATGTGTGGGTTTAGCTTAAGAATTTTTAACTTTGTTAAGTTGAATGGAAAGTCTGTCACCCTCATCTTCAAATTAAAAAACAATCAAACATATACAGTGCCTATTTCAGTAATCTCAAAATGAGGTAACTATTAAATTGATAATAATATATAACATTCTCACTGACATTCGAGTTACAAAATATTGAACTCTTTTGCTCAACATAAGACATTATGGAAAGTTGATAAGCCTCTTAGACATCCTTTATTGCTTGATTTGTCTTTTGTTTTGCCAGGTCAAACATGACTGCTTTCTATAAAGGAAATGCATGAGAAGTTGTCTGTACTGGCTATATCACATGATGCTGTTGAAAAATTATATTTTACAAAAACATAATCTACTATTGCATTTCCCTTTTAACAACTGAACTCCAAACCAGTTTTGTTAAACTGGATATAGAAATGAAGGAGCTGCCTTAAGCACTTTAGAAAAAGAATTTTTCTACGATTCATTTTGACTCTTTCAACTGACCATGTCATATACACCTTAAACTTTTGCTAAATATATATATGCCAAGCATTTAATAACTAATGCACATAGACGTTTAATATATAGTGATTCTTTGAATGTTCCATATATAGGTAAACAAATTAAAAGTATTAGGGACATGTCTGTCTGTCCATGAGTTGAATTGCTGACATCTGTATCATTTTGACAAAACTGTGAACTACTGCTATACAGCTTCCTCTGTTCTGCAAACAGTAATTTTCCCCATGTTATATAAAGTGACATATTGGCTTGTATTTATTTATTCATTTATGAAATTAAAGCATGAACAAATCATGTATAATTTGAGTTTTTATCACTGATCTTTGGTGGTATAAGTAATAAAAGTAAATATTTGATAAAATCTTTTAATTAGGCTGATAATTCTGTTTCATGTCTTACCTAGAATGTTTAGATTTTCTTTGTATAGTTTTTCCATAGAATTATAGTTATTTATGCATTTTAATTGTTTTAGAAGCAATTAAAAAATTTGGAAAAGGATATATGTGAAAAATTATTCCAAAGAGTATTAATTTTAAAAGATAGTATAACATCTTACTATACAATATGTGATTCCAGGGTAAAAAAATGACAATTTTCAAATCATCATGATTTTTTTAAAGAATATGTTTGTTAGATCAGTGTTTATTCATTGGATAATTCGTACAATATGTGAGTGTCTGTGATATGAAAGTCAAAATTTGATTATTTTGTATTCACTTTTCCAAAACTAATGAGTTTCAGTTTACCGTGTACCTAGTTTTGCTTCCTTTGAGTAGTGTGATAGAGACTGCATCTTAAAAATAATGTTTTGTGCCGGGCGTGGTGACGCATGCTTGTAATCCCAGTACTTGGAAGGCTGAGACAGGAGGATTGCAGATTCGCGGCCAGCCTGAGCTACTTAGTGAGGCCTTCCCCGCAACTTAGTGAGACCCTGTTTCAAAATAAAGAATAAAAAAAATAGGACTGGGGGTGTTGCTCAGAGGTAGAATGCCCCTGGGTTCAATCTCCAGTACTGCAAAAAACAAATAAATAAATAAATAATGTTTTGTGCTGGGCGTGGTGGCGCATGCCTGTAATCCCAGTACTTGGGAGGCTGAGATAGGAGGGTCACAGATTCGAGGACAGCCTCAGCAAGTAGCAAGACTCTTAGCAGTGTAGCTCAGAGGTAGAATGCCCCTGGGTTCAATCTTCAGTACTGTAAAAAAAGATATTTTGCTAATAAGTCAGAAGTATAAGAAAGTAAATGTTACAGCTTGTTTTTAAAAAAACAAGTTAACTCTATATAATATGGTTCACTTTTATATAGTCACATAAAATAGGTCTAGAAGTTTCTTTCTTGGTTTTCTTTTCACACTAAATATATTCTTTCAGAGAAGTATATGGTCAGCATAAATTTACTTGGTATCCAGATAACCATAAAATTATTTGTTATTTCTAACCAGAATGCACATCTCATAATGCCAGAACTGGAGTATTATAAGAGATTGTAAATGTTTTCTTAATCATCATAGAAAGGTTACCTCAAGTTCAGTGTAGTTTTAATTTTGTGTGTATCTTATAGTATTCACATTTCTGTACTTATTTTTGATTCTGATGTCACATAAGATAGCTTTGTTACCTGGAATATATGATTAACCTAAACACTTGGAGCATTTTGAATCACTTGGGTTTTAAGTGGATTACATTTGGTATCTGTTGTTTGAATTGAAAGATAGTGTTGGACACGCCATATAAAGGTTAGTGTTGGCTTAATAAACAAACACTAGAAATTGCCATGGTATTTTTCTCCTCAGACCACTCAAGTATTAAACTAAAAGAGTATTTGTGATTCATATCATTTAAGCTATGTTTTTTTCCATAGATTCCTAAGCTATACAATAAACTTATTTGGCTTACTGCCCACTTTTCAGGGGGAAATAATTACTCAGCATCCCCTACAAATCTACCTTCCTTATGTGAATAAACAGGAAGATCCAATGACAAATATGCATTCTTCTATGTATCTATCTTTCATTCCAGTCCCCAACCCAAGAGGGTGGGTATCTGTCACTTTGGGAATCTATAGTTTATAGATATGTTTTCTTTTTATTTACTTAATTGTTTGTGTTTGGTATGGGGATTGAACCCAGGGGCTCTCTACCTCTGAGGTACACCCCCAGCCCTATTTGATTTTCTACTGTGAAACAGGGTCTCACCGAGTTGCTGAGGCTGGCCGAATCTGTGATCCTCCTGTCTCAGCATCCCAAGTATTGGCATTACAGTTTCCCACCACCATGCCCTGCTCTAATATGTTTTTTTCATGGTATCCAGTCAATATATGTTGGTCCTTAACCATGGATGTGTAGAGGATTTCACAGTATGTACGGCAAACAGTAGGTGAATGTGTTTGCTTTGGCTTGGCAGTTATTAAGTCTGGACTAATTTTAAAATAAATCAAATTATAACTGATTGGCAAAAGGCATTTTTATTAATATTGGAGTGTACAGGACTATGAGAATCCATCTTTTTTTAATATTTTCAATATCTCTAAGGTACCAAAGCATTGAGTCCATTTCACCTTTTAAGGGAGACTCTTTAAAGTCAAATTTATAACTAATTCGTACTATAAGATAATTATTTTAAAAGCCATTGGTCTTGAAAATGTCTGTATATGATATAAAAAAGATTTTGGCATTATTTTTTTAAGTATTTAAAATTAATCACCTTAGCTATACCACGTACTAGATTTATGATATCTATGTAAATCATTCGTCACCTTTGGGCCTCTATTGCCTTACTTAAAATAATTGTAACTTGTTCAGCCTACCTCACAGGGCTGTTGTGAGGAGTACAATGAAACAGTATGTGAAGTTGTTTAAACAACAGTAAAGTGCTATGTAAATGTAAGGTGTTATTTTTAGTTAATAATGGATTTGTGTTTGGATACTTCTAAATGCCATTTACTTTGATAAAGCATGTTCTTATAGTAGTAGTACCAGTGATTTCAAATGTAATTTTAAAATAAAATCTCTTATTAAAATGCCCTTTAATATTAATTTAGTTTGTATATGACTTGTAGCCTTTTTATATTTTCTCATCTACTTCAAGACTTTTGTAGAGTAATAAATTCTTCCACAGCATTAGTATGTCAGTATAGAATAGCAGCATAAATAAACAAATTTAGCTACTTTTTGTCCAGGAATTTGCACTTTAAATTTAAGACTGCTCAGTGCCACATACAAAGAATGAGTGTGGCCCAAATAATTTTTTCCACACAATCAAATCATACAGCAGTTTGTTGTCACTGGATAAAAGATAGCAGGAGTGCCCACTGAACATTTGGCAACTTTGTTGTATTGTTATTTTTTAGAAGAAAAAATGAAGCATTTAAAAATCTATTTAGTTAACTTTAAAATTATTTCATGTCTTTCCAAACATTTGTTTTGCTTTAAATTGGGTTTACTAATGGAGTTGGTTTACAGTTACCTTCATCTACAGACTTTTGTATGTCTACTATCTGGACATGGTTTTGCTATGCAGTTATGATAATAAAAATTCTAATTCCTCAGGTGTAAACTTTAAGTTATGGATGAAGACCATTCATGATCTACATCAGATGTACTCAGTGCTACAAGATAGTATTTTAATGAACATATTGCCTCATTTTCCTTAGAAACAAGACAAAACTTTAGTTTTTACTTTAAAATAGGATTAACTTGTACATCAAAATGATTGTTCTGTATAGAATGTCCTAGTTAAGTTTTTACAAAAGCACCTGGAATATCCCAACTAAAAATTAAAACCTTTTCCCCTTCTCTTTTGCTTCAGTGCTTAATTTTATCAACATTTATTTAAAATGCCTACAGTGTGGTGTTGGGATGAAAATATTTTAAAAAGCCGTAATCCCTTTGCCCAAAACATTTTAGAGCAGTGACGTTTAATAGAATTTTATGCAATGATAGAAAGTTCTATATTCGTGTGAATACACTAGCCACAAGTAGCTGATGTTACTAAGGTACTAAGCAACTAAATTTTTAATTTTAATGAGTTTAAACATAAAGATGTGCTTTTGTGGCTAATAGCTACAGTTTTCACAGGGTAGCTTTAGAAGGAAAATGAAACACGATGTACACAACTGATAGGGATTTGGAGTTTAGTATCTGTCTTTGTGTCACTTCTTGGGTTACATTTTTGGTAGATGGTAACTAAGAGTCAAAATCAGAACCTAAGCCTTCTTAAAATTTATATTCTAATCTGAGCAAGTTTAGGAGAAAAAAGAAAACCAAGGAATGGAAAGCTGTAGTATCTAAGATCATTTTCATTAAGAGAAAAATGAGAGGAGCCTGAATAGAATTGCATTATGGGATAACAAAGATCACCCATAATGCATGTTATGAGTGCAACAGAGATACTGCGAAACCAGTGCCCTTATATAAAAGGAGCGAGAATGGGTGCAACATTTCTGGAGAACAGTTGGCACTGCCAAGATTTGAAGTGCACATCCCTTCTGCTCTCAAGTATTTTTCTTATGTCTATACTCTCAAATAAGCCAGTGTTCATTATAGCATTTTTTGTGTGTATGATACTGGGGATTGAACCCAGGGGCATTCTACATCCGACCCACACCCCCAGTCCTATTTTTTTTTAAACAGGGTTCACTGAATTGTGGAGGGCCTCACTAAGTTGCTGAGGCTGGTCTTAAACCTGTGATCTTCCCATCTCAGCCACAAGTACCGAGATTACAAGCGTGCGCCACCACGCCTGGCTCCCTTATAGCATTATGGTAGTAAAATGCAAGCAGCCAGATTGCTAACCGAATAAAGACAAATCTGAATGACATTTGAGGTAAATTTCTAAGTTATCAGAAAAAGAATGGTCTACCAGAATTTTGAAGGCTCCTTTTTTCTAACTTCCTGCATCAGCAAGCTATTGTTATGTAATGGTCCAGATATATTCTGCACCCCCTCCCAATGTTATAAATATGTAGGCCATTGTGGGAGTTGGCTTCTTCAACTGGAGCCTTTTCCTTGGTATATCAGTCCTGCTGTGCCTGGCTAAGGTATCTGTGGGAAAACAGCTTGGGAAATCATATGCACTCTACTTTTCTGTTTCAAGTTTTTTCTTATTAAACCCCATTTTACATTTTTATTACATGATACTAGTGGTATGTTTATGCCCATTTTGCATAAGGTCACAACAGGGACTGATTATATTATGGTAATTCTGGGTAATCCTACACAGCTGATAAAAGATATGCCATTAGTGGGAGGGTATTCATGTTATGAAACAGAAAAGGTCATCTGCATAGGTTACCATGAGTGTGTGGATGCACTTGAACTTGAGTTAGAGGGGATCCTGACCTGCTGTCCACATACTAGATGCACCTCTTCATGGATTGTCTACTTGGAGTTAATGTTCCTCTGCCCACTTAGGCTATGTGCCAAATAGCCAGCCCTCCAGAATTCCTTGCCTGATCAGCCTTGAAGCTTGCCTCCGGGACATGTGTGGGTCTCTTCCCAAAGGCCACCCTGAAAAAAGACTATTACAGCTATATATTGCATTGTATGGGTGCACATACCCTGTATGTGGCAGTTTGGGGAGTGTGGATGGAGCTCGGATGTGCACACTGGGATGGCCACAGACATGCCAGGTCAAACTTCATGCTTCTGCTTCACTTTCCAGTACATATCTGATGAATCCGAGAATTCCATATTTAAACCTGAGTTTCTGTAACTTAGAAATATTTGTCAAGGTTGGTTCAAGGATATGACATTTAACTCCTTAGACACTTAAAATACATCAGAATTTCCAGGTATGGTGGTGCACACTTATAATCCCAGTATTTGGGAGGCTGAGACAGGAGGATCCCAGGTTCAAGGCCAGCTGCAGCAACTTAGTGCAACCCTCAGCAACTCAGCGAGAATACAATGCCCCTGAGTTCAACCTCCAGTACCAAAAATACATACGTACATACATACATACATACATACATAAATGAAATACATCAGGGATGGTCTCCATTTGGACATTTGCCCCAGACCGCACAAGTATTAGGAATGGGCCAGGGTTTGTATGTGCACACATACCTGAGTGATCTTTAAAAGATATTTACTTGTAATAGAGGCTTTTTTTGTTACTTGTACCCCTCTTGTAGTTGTATTGACTAACCAAATTAAAGCATACTGACCTACTTTTATGGTGAGCTTAAGGCCACTGGTATGCTTAAAAAATACCATTACCACCAATTGAGTTGTCTGTTTATCTCAAGTTAGTTGTTTGTTCCCAAACCTGTTTATGCCAATGGCAGAAATTATTATAATGACATAATTTAAATATTATATAAACCAGTGGAAAGAATATGAAAAGTTAATTACAGGAAACCATGTGGGGGGGATACTTCAGAGACAAAGAGCTAAAAAGGTTGTGTCCTGCTGGGCATGGTGGTACATGCCTGTAATCCCAGTACTTGGGAGGCTGAGATAGGAGTATCACAGGTTCAAGGCCAGCCTCAGCAACTTAGACTCTCAGCAACCTAGAGAGACCCTGTTTCAAAATAAAAAAGGCTGGGGGTATAGCTCAGAGATAGATGCCCCAGGGCTAACCCCCAGTACCCCCCCAAAAAAGTGTCCAAGGCAATTATGAATAATAGAGGAAAGTTGCCCAAATATTTTTTCAGAATTCTTAATTTATGTTCCTTCACTGTATCTTTACCTGATCCATTTTACAGAAACAGAAACTAGAAATTACAGATGGTGCGTTATGTCTGTGGTTTATGGAAGAAAAACAGAAATTGCAATTAGTTGACCCATACATAAAAAGAACTTAGCTCTAATCAAAAGATTGGCTGGTGTAATCCTCTACTTTGCCGCCCCCCCCCGTTTTTTTGGTACTGGGGATTGAACCCAGGAGCTTTCTACCTCCGAGCTACACTCCCAGCCTATTTTTTATTCTTTATTTTAAAACAGGGTCTCACTAAGTTGCGGAGGGCCTCACTAAGTTGCTGAGGCTGGCCGCGAACCTGCAATCCTCCTGTCTCAGCCTCCCAAGTACTGGGATTACAAGTGTGTGCCACCCACACCCAGCTCTGCATATACCTTAAAAAACGCGAAGTCGTCGGGTTGTGAAGACTACCGGGAAATTGAGACAGGAGGATGGCAGGTTCGTGGCCAGCAATTTAGTGAGGCCCTCCACAACTTAGTGAGACCTTGTTTCAAAATAAAAGAATAAAATAGGGATGCGGGTGTTGCTCTGAGGTAGAATGTCCCTGGGTTTCATCCCCAATACCACCAAAAAAAAAAAAGTATATGCAGATAAGATTTGCCATGCTCTTGAAAAGTACTCACTTGTAAAATCCTGATGATTTTTCCTTTTCTAAGTGCTTTTAATTATAATTTCCAAACATAGAAAAGTAAAGCATTATAATACACACTTTATGCTCATAACATAGATTTTTTTTTTTTTTGCGGTACCGGGGATTGAACCCAGGGGCGTTCTACCTCCGCGTTACACCCCTGGCCCTATTTTTTTTATACTATTTATTTGAAACCGGGTCTCACGAAGTTGCGGAGGGCCTCACTAAGTAAAGAGAGAGACAGAGACAGACAGAGCTGAGGCTGGCCACGAACCCGGATCCTCTGGTCTCCGCCTCCCAAAGTACTGGGATTACAAGCATGCGCCACCACGCCCGGCTCATAACATAGACTTATCAATTAATATTTTGCATAATTGTGTCATCTATTTTTTAAATTTCAACTATAAGTACATTAATGGTGATTTTTTTTTCCGTACCGGGGATTGAACCCAGGGGTATTCTACCTCCGAGCTACACCCCCAGCCCTATTTTTTTTTTTTTTTGCGGTACCGGGGATTGAACCCAGGGGTGTTCTACCTCCACACCACACCCACCCCGGCCCTATTTTTTATATTTTATTTTAAAACCGGGTCTCACGAATTTGTGGAGGGCCTCACTAAGGAGAGAGAGAGAGAAAGAGAAAGAGAGAGAGAGAGAGAGAGAGAGAGAGCGCTGAGGCTGGCCGCGAACCCGGATCCTCTGGTCTC
The DNA here is from genome assembly GCA_004027185.1 of Glis glis. NCBI lineage: Eukaryota > Metazoa > Chordata > Mammalia > Rodentia > Gliridae > Glis > Glis glis. The sequence continues at coordinate 9,317 of PVJS01018355.1, read as the reverse complement.
TGCCTCCCAAAGTACTGGGATTACAAGTGTGCGCCACCACGCCCGGCTAATGGTGATTTTTTTAAATAGATACATTCCATTAAAAGTTTTAGAAAAATTAACAGTAATTCTTTTACTATTATCTAATGGCTCAGTCCATACTAAAATTTCAGTTGGTCTCAAAAATGTCTTTTTATGGTTGACTTATTCAAATCAGGATCCAGACAAGGTCCACACATTGTATTTGGTTACATTTCTGATTTTGTAATCCCGGGCGTGGTGGCACACGCTTGTAATCCCAGTACTTTGGGAGGCGGAGACCAGAGGATCCGGGTTTGCGGCCAGCCTCAGCGCTCGCTCGCTCTCTCTCTCTCCCTGTCTCTCTCTCTCTCTCTCTACCTAGTGAGGCCCTCCGCAACTTCGTGAGACCCGGTTTCAAAATAAAGTATAAAAAATAGGGCCGGGGGTGTAGCGCGGAGGTAGAACGTCCCTGGGTTCAATCCCCGGAACCGCAAAAAAAAAAAAAATTCTGATTTTGTAGTAGTTCCTTCCCCATATCCCCTTTTAAATGTTTTTAAATGACATTGATAGAGAAACTGGGACATTGGTATTAAAGAATGTCTCACATTATAAAGTTAGCTGATTGCTTCTCTATACTCTGGATCTAGAGTTTTGGTTAAATGCAGGTTCAATTTTGGGGCAAGACTCCTTCACAGGAAGTACTATGTACTTTCACATCAGATCAGGAAGAAGTACACAATGTCTGGTTGTTACACAGTGATATTAATATTAAGCAGTGGGTTTTGATGGTGCCAGGCTAATCCATCTAGTGCAGTTCCCATCAACCTCCTTAATTTTAGCATCTACTGATGAGTATTGTCCCTTCTATTATTAAGAGTTGCAAAGTGGGCCTGGCATGGTGGCGAACGCTTGTAATCCCAGTACTTTGGGAAGTGGAGACTGGAGGATCCAGGTTTGCGGCCTCAGCTCGCGCATGCGCTCTCTCTCTCTCCCTCTCCCTGTCTCTCTCTCTCTCTCTCTCTCTCTCTCTCTCTCTCTCTCTCTACTTAGTGAGGCCCTCCGCAAATTCGTGAGACCCGGTTTCAAAATAAAATATAAAAAATAGGGCCGGGGGTGTAGTGTGGAGGTAGAACGCCCCTGCATTCAATCCCCGATACCGCAAAAAAAAAAAAAAAAGAGTTTCAAAGTGATGATCTGTTATTCATTTATTAGCTGGAATCGTTAGCATTTTTGCTACACAGACACAGTTCGCAGAAGAAAGGGAGATAAATGCTTGATATTTTCCCTTTATTATATTTCAAAGATCATTAGTCGCTGCCCTGGCAATCTTCAATAATAGCTTATTTTAAAGGAATCATCAACTCAAGAATTTTGTGTGTGTGATTCTGGGGATCAAACCCAGGACCTTGTGCATGCTAGGCAAGCATTCTACCATTCAGCCACACCCCTAGCCCAAGAATTTTTCTATAATAATGTGTTTCAGGCAAATAGTTATTTGATTCTCAAGTTTTCCATGTTAAGTCCCTCAGGTTAGCACCTGTGTCCAGTGGTCCCATTAATCTTTTGACTACTTTCTTCCTCTTCCTCCTATTTTTTTGTGTGTAGTATTGGGGATTGAACCCAGGGGCATTCTACCCCCAAGCTACACTCCCAACCGTATTTTATTTATTTATTTTTGGAAACAGGGTCTTGCTAAGTTGCTGAGGCTGGATTCGAACCTGCGATCCTCCTGTCTCAGCCTCCCAAATACTGAGATTACAGGTGTACACCACCACGACCGGCCTTCTCCTCCTTTTTTGACTAATCTACCAACTCGTAGTTCTAAGTGCACTGGATAAGATAATTTCTACAGTAAACTTGTATGTACACAGAAAATTTCTGAAAGGTAAAACAAAATGCAGATGATATGCTGTAGAAAGTGACGACTTGTTATTTCTTCCCTTCTGTGTTAATAGAATTTTTTAAAAGAATGTTTAGAAAACAATGCAAGCCGGGTGTGGTGACATGTGCCTATAATCCCAGGAACTCGGGAGGCTGAGGCATAAGAATAGCACGTTCGACGGCAGCCTAGGTAACTTTAGTGAAACCCTGTCTCAAAATAAAAAGTAAAAAGGGCTGGGATGTAGTTCAGTGGTAGAGTGCCTCTGGGTTCAATCCCCAGTACTGCAAAAATAAATATATATTTGGAGTATTTTCAGCTTTTACTATGGGCTGATAGTAATTTTTATAGAAAGAACTTTAATTTGTTTAGTTCTTTATAGTTTTTAAAATTTCATATCAAAATTAATTCATATCTGATAGTTAATATTTCTCCGACTTAACATTGCTTTAACAGCCAGTTCCACAATTAGGTGTGTGCATATTTCCCACTCTACAGTGCGAGATAAGTGTACTGGAGCTTGATGTCGTGCAGACAACTCAACCTAATGACCAATGTTTAACGCAGCTGCTATTTCCCACTCAGTTCCCCCAACTCAACTAATGGTACCCAAACCAGAACTCAGGGAGTTCCTCTGAATCCCTCTCTGCTTAGCACACGCACCAAGGAACTATCCTTGCTTATCTGGGTATTGAACCCAGGGGCATTCTACCCCCGAGCTACACTTCCAGCCGTGTTTTATTTTTTATCTGAGTTCACACTGAGCTGGCGTTCTGTATTTTAACTGGCAAACTCACACGCTTTGGGGGAAACAGCTCATCTGGTGCCTTGCAGTTCACCGTCCACTGAGAGGTTTTCCTAAAATCTCGGGTCGCCTTCGTGGCTGTACTTGTTACCTACAACTGGTGAAAGGGTTTTGGCTAGGTGGTTAAAAGCGAGGAAATTGCTGTGAACTTCGGGCAGTGAGGAAGCGGCAGGAGCCACGAACGAGCCCAGGCGGTGCGTGGATGCGGCTGACATCCCGAGAGCATCCCGACCGCATCCGGAGAGCATCCTGAGAGCATCCCGACCACGTCCCGACCGCATCCCGAGGGCATCCCGACAGCGTCCCGACTGCATCCCGAGAGCATCCCGACAGCGTCCCGACCGCGTCCCGAGAGCATCCCGACCGCATCCCGAGAGCATCCCGACTGCGTCCCGACCGCATCCCGATTGCATCCCGAAAGCATCCCGAGAGCATCCCGACCGCGTCCCGAGAGCATCCCGACCGCATCCCGAGAGCATCCCGACAGCGTCCCGACCGCATCCCGAGAGCATCCCGACAGCGTCCCGACCGCATCCCGAGAGCATCCCGACAGCGTCCCGACCGCATCCCGAGAGCATCCCGACCGCATCCCGATTGCATCCCGAGAACATCCCGAGAGCATCCCGACCGCGTCCCGAGAGCATCCCGACCGCGTCCCAACCTCGTCCCGACCGCGTCCCGACAGCTCCGCGCTTGACGGCCGCTTTTGCAGCGGTTGTCGTGAGCGCCGTAAAGCGCAGCCGCCACCGCTGCTGCTTGAGACAGGTAAGGTGCGGGATCTCCAGCGGGCTCCCGGGCATGGGCGGGCCCGGGCCCCTGCAGGAAGGTCTCGCCGGTGGCTCGGGTGTCCTCCCCGGGCGCCTCGCAGCCTCCCCGACACCCTGGTTCCCCGCGGCGGGGAGGAGGCCGAGGCCGGCCGCCAGCTGATCGCAGTCCAGGCTGGGCGCTCGGCGGTCAGACCACGAGCATCCATCTCGTGGTACACGTCCGTTCGGCTGATCGTTCCCACGCTCCTGGGCGTCTCAGCAGGTAAAATCCTCGTCTTGTGACAGGTTCAGCTTGGGAGGGCGATCGAGGCGTTCGTAGTCGAGTTGGGGTAGTGACGTGTGGGCCAGATTGTGAGAGCAGGCTCGGATGGAGGATCTCTGGGGCGAGCATCTCAGGTTGGGACCAACGTAGGCGAAAAGTACAGATGGAGGAAAGAAACTGCCGGGTTTAGGCAGCTCTGCGTACATGCACATCAGGGTAGTGACTGAAGGAATGAGCCCCCAGGTAAGGGAAGGTTTAGGCAGCCGGTTTTGGGCAGCTCTGCGTGCATGCATATCAGGGTAGTGACTGGAGGAATGAGCCCGCGGGGAAGGGAAGGCAGGAAGAGGACGGAAGCTCATGTTGGGACCCAGCTGGGAAGGACGTGGGTGCCCTATGGAGTGACAAGTTCTGCGTACAGTGCGGAGCTGCCACGACTTTGTAGGGAGGAGGTAATTTAACCATCTCTTTTTCCTCTTCGATGCTTCTCCCTAGGGTTAGCTTTCAGTTCACTTGCAGGGGTGTATACTGAAGCACCCTTTTGTGAGCGTAATAAGGTGAACACAGCTGAGATAAATAGTGGCGTTGGTGTCTGTCTTTTGTTTCCGTTATCAATTGGGAGATGTCAGAAACGACTGGACGGATATGCATAGGTGTGACTGTTGGAAGTTTTGAACTGTATTCAGTTTTCGTCACTCACCCATTTCCCAGGTAACATGAGGCAGGCGACTTTGGTTTGGGTCTTGGTTTTTGCAGACAAAAAAGAGGGTCTAAATGATATCCCAGAGTCTTCCTTTGGTAGCAGATTTCCAGTGAATAAAGATCAGTCTGTGAAGGAATATCAAAGTGAGAGATAAAACCGTAATTTGGGAATTGGAAAAGGGGGAAAGTCAAAAGGCTAGGCTGTGACTGACTTGGACCCTGAGCAGGAATAGGGTTTGAATAATTTGGAACCATCTCTGGTTGAGCACCATGGATAAAGGTATGAATATGAAATAGCATTCCTATTTTAAAGCCTTTTGGATTAGTGAGGGTAAAGGATTTGGGAAGGATGGCATTGAATGATGAACTCCAAGTGGAAAGTGCAGTGTTCTGAAAAGAAAGCAGAAAGAATGAGAGAAATATCAAAAGAACAATAATACAGGACTTGATTTAATGGATCTAGGTGATTGATATTTTGAACCTGGTTTTCTAAAAAGTGCATCTAAGTGCTGTCAACAAAAATGGGAATTCTGTCAAATTCCAGCATGCAATAGTGTGTTGGGAGTAAGGTAATTTGTGTTTGAGTTCTGAGGTTCCCAATAACTAGCCTCTTGGCTGTCATTTAATTCTTTTAGATCCTATTCTCCTTTGCAAAGTGATGATGTTGGGCCAGGTTATCTCTCTCCTTTAAAACTTGTAAAACATGAGTCTGCGAGGATGGAGAGCTAACTTCTAGAGCAGGAGAGGAAGATAGTTGAAGAATAAAATTGTTAATTTTGAATGTTAAACTTGAGATATAGAATATAGAATTGAAAAAATGGGCAGAGTGAATACATAGACTGAATTTTAAATAGTAAGTTTTCTCTCAGAAGTAGTAGCTAAAAATCTTGAGAATGGATGTTTTGAGGGAGAGATTGTAGAGAGAGAAACTGTAGGATATACCCATAGAAGGCTAGAAAAAATTATTTAAGAAGGCATATAGATCTTAGATGTAAGAGTAAGGACTCCTTTTAAAAGAGAGTTACATATAATCATAGATTCTGGGAGCCGACATTGTTATCAAACTAATTTAATAGCATTTACAACAAGTATTGAACACCCAGTTCTGGGAATTCTGGCAGAAAATAAATGATTGAAATAGATATAGCCGGGCGTGGTAGCACCTGCTTGTAATCTCAGTTCTTGGGAGGCTGAGACAGGAGGATCGCAGGTTCAAGGCCAGCCTCAGCAACTTAGAGGGGCCCTCCGCAACTTAGTGAGACCCTGTTTGAAAATAAAAAGAATAAAATAGGGCTGGGGGGGTAGCTCGGAGGTAAAATGCCCCTGGGTTCCATCCTCAGTACCACACACAAAAAAAAGAAAGAAAGAGACATATAATTTCCACTGCCTTTATCATTGTCTATCCAGAACCTATATCATTTACATAATCAACAAATACATGTTTGAGGCACTGCTGGGTGCTAGGGTCATAATAATGAACAAAGTAGATATTGTTCCTGTTGCCCCTATATATAAAGGCTTAATGTCTAGATCAATGCTTTTCAAAGTTTAATGTACATGTGATTACCTGTGGATTTTGATAAAATGTACATTAAGAATCTAGATCTGAGGTGGGGCCTGAAAATTCTGTATTTCTACCAAGCTCCAACATGATGCTGATATTGCTGGTCTGGGGACCATACTTTTAAATGACAAGGATCTAGATCCATAGCGATCTGTACTTAATCCTTCACAGCAATTACACTACATTATTATTGCTCTAGTTTTTCTCCAAATGAGTCTCTTCAAGCTAGAGTAGAGGCTCTTAATAGATGTGGGCATGATAAGGCAGGGTCTTGTGCATTTTGGAAAACCTTCCCATCCTCTTCTTCAGGTAGACGACACTCTCCATCACCATCACTACTGCCATTCTCCTTCGAAAGCTCCCATAATTCATCCCTAAACTTAGAAGTCGGGGAACTGTATCTTATTTATCATTTTGTCTTATTATGATGTGATTATGATTATGATATGAGACTATAAGACTATAATACACCAATAGAAATATTAAAACTTCTGAGTAATTAAAAAAATGGTTATTTGAAACCAGACGTGGTGGTGCATGCTTGTAATCCCAGTACCTCATACCTGTGACCCCCTGTTTCAGACTCCTAAGTATTAGGATTACAGGCATGTGCCATGACACCTGGCAATTGTAGTTCTTGAAAGAGAATCAAATGTTATAACAGGAAAAGACTCATTCGTATAACTTGAGAAGATTTTCCACAAAGAAGTCTGTATTTAACAGATCGAAAATACACAAAAAGACTAACAGAAAACTAATATACAGTCATCAACATCATTACTTAATCTAGTTTAACAAAAATTGCATTTCATGGGTAAAGAATGTGTGCATCCTTTGCTCATCCCGTTAAAAAGATCAAGTCACCTATAGGTGGGGTTGGGGAATCAGATATTGTCAAGGGAATATTTAGCATTACAGGACAATGGTACAAAGCCTGCAAGTTACTATTAGGGGAATTAAGATGTAACCTCAGAGCCAAACTCTCAATTGACAACTCTTTTTGAACAAGGCAGTACTCAAGTAGTACTCTTAAGTTCTTTGTGATAAACTACAAGAAGATGAGTATCAGTCGTGCATGATGAACAGAGATAATGCGGCCATAGGATTGGCAGAGAGCATTGTAGGAGTAAGAATAAATAATTGAGATTTGGAGTTATAGAATAGAACTATTACAAATTAGAAATAATTAGTAAAAGTCAGGATTGAAAGAGGAAAGAGGGCAGAAAGTCATATAAATTTGGCAATTTCTTATTTTTTAGGTAGAGAACAAAAGACTTATAAAGCTTAGACACCAAGTAGTAGAGGTGTTAGTATGTGTGAAGGAATAAAGGCAAACACTAGAAGACCTAAATGTATTTAACCAAAATCATTGGAGAGAAAGTAGGAAGAAGTATAATTAAATTATGTTAAATTTCTTATTCTAAAGAGAAAACTAGAGATAGGACTTATGAAGGAACAAAAATGTTTATCATGGCATTCTTTACACTTGCGCACTCTTGTAATCCCAGTACTTGGGAGGTTGAGACAGGAGGCTCCGGGTTCGCAGCCAGCCTCAGCTACTTAGTGAGGCCCTCCACAACTTAGTGAGACCCTGTTTCAAAATAAAGAATAAAAAATAGGGCTGGGGGTGAAGCTTGGAGGTAGAATACCCCTGGGTTCAAGCCCCAGTACCACAAAAACAAACAAACAAACTGATCACATCCTAGGTCACACACTCAAAAAAAAAAAATCTCAGAAAACAACAGAGCTGTCATATCCATCATGTTCCTTGAGCAGACACTTCCTCCGCTCTTCTGTGGAAGTAGTTCTCAGCATGGTCAGCAGCATCAGCGTCATCTAGGAACTTGTCAGAAATGCATATTCAGAGTTTTCACACCAGACCTGTGGAACCCTTCATCTGAAGAAGCGCCTCCCTGTCAGGCTCTGTTAGTATGAAAGTTTTCGTGGACTGTGTTGCTTATTATTAGAGGTAAAAACATTAAAATACGTGTTTGTCTCTTCACAAATATCCTTTTGTTTACAGGAAAGATTATTTTACCATCCAAAAAGATGAAAACAACTGGGTCACTTTCAAAAGACAGCCAAGTGAACACCACAGACTAATGAGTGGAATCAATAAAAACGTGATTTTGGCCCTTTTAACATTGACAAGTTCTGCATTTCTGCTGTTTCAGTTGTACTACTACAAGCATTATTTGTCAGCAAAGGTAATTTTTTTCCTTCCTTTCTTATCATTAGACTTCATTTTAGCTCTATATTTTTTTAACATACTTCGTTGCCATATATAAAATAAATCACAGTTTTTCAATCTTGGCAGAAGCATTTCTTACTGAGATTCTCGTCTTTGCGTGTTGTGGCAAGCAATTCAAAATTACAGTTAAATATTTTTGTAATTATATACTAAAGTCAAAAGTGCCAAGTTTAGGTAATGTTTAATCCATTGAAATTTTCTGATATAGGTACATAAAAATTATTATTCTGCTATACAGATAATTCCTCACTTAAGTGAATTAAGTGACAAATAATTTTGATAAAATACCAAAGTTTATTTTACTGTAGTGTATATTTTAATTTAGAATCTATCAAGAGAATACTAGTATAATTTTATATATCTGTAGTAATAAAGAGGTAGTGACAATGTATGGAAACGAATAGCTGCTTCTAGTAATAGTGAATGCCTGTAGCACCATGCTGAAGAAGACTACATAAGGTTTTTTCAGGAAATCAGGAAAGATTACCCTAATATCTATCATTGGTTAGGGAAGAAGAGGTATTTGCTGTCTTGGAGTTCAGGAGGCCTACTTCTGTCTATACTTAGGGCCTTATCACAGAATCCCTCTGGCCCTAGCTGGATAAACAAGGTTAGCTTTTCTGGGATGCACTAAATGAGGTGTAAATTTAATATTCCTAAGCTACTGAACATCATAGCGGAACACAGAACATTGGTGCGTATGCAGTTATGTACCTTTGAGATTACATGGCTCCCTGGCAGCTGTCCAGCATCATCAGGGTATAGTACTACATATCGTTATCCCGGGAAAAAAATCAAATTCAAAATTTGAAATAATTTCTACTAATGCGTATCACTTCTACACCATCATAAGGTCAAAATATTTGAGTCAAACCATCATAAAATGGTGTACATTTGTAATTGGCCTGCAGTTCACAGCAAAAAGGCAATGCCATGTCTCTAGGACTTTCTGAGGAATGTTCACTTGCTTGGTGTGTGTGTGTGTGTGTGTGTGTGTGTGTGTGTGTGTGTGTGTGTTATTGGGAATTGAACCCAGAGGCATTCTACCTCTGATCTACACCCCCATCCCTATTTTTTTTTTTTTTTTTTT
>PVJS01018354.1:0-35003 GCA_004027185.1 Glis glis | reverse complement strand
AATGTATATTCTTCTTTTATCCTTTTATAGGATTTTCTATATTGCCCTTTGTGTAAAAGGCAAGGAGTTATATAATTTTAAACTCACATCACTAAATTTTTTTATTATATCACTTTCTGGCAGTAGTTCAGAAGAGAAACTATAAGTCAGTGAGTTAGTATTCAGTCTACTGGAATATTAGCTTTGCCATGCTCTCTCTCTCTCTCTCTCTCACACACACACACACACACACACACACACACACAAATATTTAAATGTATGAAGACAGATTTTCCTTTTTCTATTTGACTCAACAGTTTTCTGAGGCCCAGCACAGTTTCTGAAACAGAGTGGGATATAACTGAGTTAATTAGAAAATGAAAAACAAAGACTACATATACGCCATCAGCCATAAGAATTCCAAAAATCTGGTAGTGTACAAACTTAGAGGGAAGGCCGTATTGTCCAGGAAGAGACAAACGGTGAGTCAAAAAATGGAATTCTGAGAATTCCTAATAGAGATGCTCTTTTAATTGATCTATTTATTCAAAAGTACTGAAAAATAAATGGTCAAATAACTGTGTAAGAAGGGAGGGAAGATAATAGAAAGTCAGGAAGATAAATTTTATTTGATGGAGCACAACCATGAGGCTCCCAGTACAATGTAATTCATTTATTGCTGTGACTTTCACGTTTGGACTTCTAGGTTAGTTATCAAAGAATCTTTGTGGAAAAAAGAAAAGAGTTTTCTGTTTATGAAAATGTTAAAGAGCTTTCTGTTTATGAAAACAATGCAAAGTTCTATTTGGCAGGTGCTTATGGACACACTTGCCCATAGACATGCTTCACAGTCTCCCCAATGGAACGTTCTGTAATGACAGAAACATTCTACATTGTTCAGTGCAGTAGCCACTAACTATACATGGTTAGTTGGCACTTGAAATGTGGCCAAGATGACTAAAGTAATTAAATCTTGGTTTTATTTTAATTAAATTTAAGTAGCCTCATGTGGCTAATGACTACCAAGTTGGACAGAGAGGCTTTAGCTGATCAAAATGAACAAGAAAATCAATTTCATTCCACAAGAGCAAAAACAGTAGTATCATAAGACAGAATATGCAATATGTCTTTCAACCAGAAAGTTAGTGGAAGTTTAGTCTCTGGAATGATTATAGACTCCAAAAGGAAATGAGTACAGTAAGAAAATGGAAATGGAGCTACCAGTTGGGAACACAGAGTAGGCTGACAGAGGTGGATGGTGGATATAATGTCTGGATGATATAAAAAGAGAAGCACTGTTTTCACAACAAAGTATAATATATCTTTACATAATTATTTTTCTGCTATATATCAAAATCATGATTCTCTCACAAAAAAATTAAGTGTGTATTTTATTGACCAAACTCATCCTAATTTTAATAATTTTTACTAAAGATTTTAAATGCGAAACTGATCATATTATTAGAAGTTTAACACAATGTTTTGCTTATAAGTTAAAGAATTTGGTCCTTAACTGAAAAATGTGATCCTTTTGTACTTTTAGTTTTCAAATTAATTTTGTTGCATTCCTATGATTTTGATGACATCAGAAGTTTAAAGACCTAACTTTAAAAGATAGTTGAAAATATTATACAATTTGTATCAATAATATAAATGTGAAATATGCATTACATCAATAATATTTTAAATGTGTAATATGTTTTTCTCTTGCAGTTTGGGTAAATTGGTATCAGACTAATGTAGTGTAGTTTATTTTTCATAGATGTTTTAATACTTATTTTTCCCCATCCCTATAGGATATTCAGTACAGAATTTAATGTATTATCATACAATGGTACTGTCACATGTTTCATTTAATACTTCATGCATAATCAGCATTATAATATAGTTATATGAATGTCTATAATGAAATTTTTGAACCACATGCTAAAATATTCCATACTAGTAAGTGTATATTTACAGTGCACTTTTATTTTGGAAACCTACAATTGAAAAATGGATCTTTAAAAATCTAATTAAAATTGATGCCAACTTCTATTTACCTGCAAAGTCTTTCTTATGAATAAAGGAATAGATAAAATCTTTAACACAAGTGAAGATGAATCCATCTCCATGGCAACATCACAATAATGAGATTCCTCACATTATCAATAAATATCTTAATATCTAATTGCTGCTGACAATCATTAATTTGACTATAAACTAAATATGTTTTTGAAACATGGATTGTTTTCTGCTATAAACAACCATGAATCAATACCAATAAAATCTACAAACTCATTATATTACTAACTCTCCCAAGGGGGAAAAGAATATCTCTGTATAAAATTTGAAATCAAGTATTTGGAGAAGAACTCATTGGATATCTGAGCCTTCCCTGAAGGCATAATATACAGGCTGCTTGCTTTTCTTCATATATTGTACTTCTTACCACTTCAATCAACTTCTGTCGCAGGGATTACTTTCAGGATAGACAGGCTCAGGAAGGAATAATCCCATCCTGCCTCTATGTGACCTATTAGTTATGACAAGAATTATTCTTTATTGTTGACATATTCCAGTGTTCTGCTTCCCCAAACCAGAATGATTTATCTAAGAAAGATACTATGATGTTGGGAGAAAGAAAGAGTCGGCAAACCATGTTTTGATACTGTTTTTAGATCACTACCTCTGGTATTTCTAGGAAGAAAACCGCATTACTGTGGTTTCAAGAACTCTTTGAAACAAATGCATTTCAGAAATCATGAGGGAAAAAAATCATTGTTACACCACACTGATTCTTCTTCTTCTTTTCTTCCCCCAGCTAATTTTTTACTTTCTTCCCTGGAAGAAAAACAATATGTAACATCTGTATGATTTATGCAATGATTGATCCAAAATTACATTGAATCCCCAAGTAATAGCTTTGCCATTGATATCAGTAAGAGTTTCATGACTTGGTTTCTCGGCCATGGATGAGGTCAGTCTCCTCATGAGCCCTGCTCAGTGTGCTGGAATACCATGTGAAACCACAGACTGGTGTTTCTGTATTGCCTGCTCCCGTCGGAAAGCAAGGAAATGTTTTCATTTCTCTTCAGTCACAGGGCAAATTGCAACTTTTACTGATATGCTGTCCCTGCAGTATTATCATACATTTTGCTTGCCTCTTACTAGGAATTGGAAGGATCTTTCAGGCTACAGGACAGGTTGAAGTCCACTCTTAGTATGATTGCATTTAAAATGGGATTCTACAGTAACAGGCAGGAAGGCAGCTACGGTTTTAAGTTTTGTGATGTTTCCAAACAGTGCACTACAACAGATGCTTCTACTTGGTAATGCTTCCTGGATTCTGCACTTGTAATATTTTCTTTCCCTGGCATTATTATTCTGACTGCTTCAACCTGCAACTGTAAACTCTTAAATATTCTTGAAAGGCCCTTTACACTAACTTCACTTTCCCCAATTAAAAACCAAACAAAAAAGAATGCCTGCCAGACCTTAAGGATACTTTATTTTGAAAAAATATCAAATTGAAAAAGTAAATATTCATGTTCTATCACTTGCTCCTTAAAGACCTCATAGAAAAAAAAATCACCCTTCTAAGAAAAAAATAATTGTCTCTGCACCTTGCACACCAATCTGTTGTGGAATCCACAGTCCACAAAGTATTCAGGGACAATCTCACCATAGCCAACTGAGCATTGAGATGATTGTGAAATTAGAGAGACTGTGATCATTTCCCCACCTGGTGACTCCAGAAGTCACCACACATGTCAACTAGGGCAAAGAAGATTATCAGTCCAAGCTACAGGACTTGAGAAAAATGAAAGATATATTAATTATCAATGCACTTCCTTCATTCTACTGCAGAGAGCTCAGTGCCAGTGTATTTTTTCTAGATAAAGGATGTATAAAATGCTTTAAAGTTTTATAATGCCAGGTGCAGTGGCACACACCTATAATTCCAGCTACTCAGGAGGCTGAGGCAGGAGGATCACAAGTTCAAGGACAGCCTGAGCAACTAGATGAAACCCTGCCTCAAATTAAAATAAAAAATATAGCTCAGTCGTAAAGTGTTTGCCTCACATGTGTGAGACCCAGGGCTTGATACCCAGTATAGTAAAATAAGTAAATAAATAAAGTTATATAATAATCACAAACGAGATTTTAATTACCTTACTTTTGAAAGTAATAAATACTTTAGAAGTCAGATGTTTCTTTATACATACATTTTAAGTAAACTCTTTGGAGAGATTCAGCATTGATAAATAGGAAAAAAGGGGGAGAAAGATAGCAAACAAAACAATAGAAGTGGAAAAACTAAAAATTTTTCATCACTAATTGTTTTAAATCCCTCAGTTTTAAATATCAGATAGAAGCTGGGCGTGGTGGCGCACGCTTGTAATCCCAGTACTTTGGGAGGCGGAGACCGGAGGATCCAGGTTCGCGGCCAGCCTCAGCTCTCTCTCTCTCTCTCTCTCTCTCTCTCTCTCTCCTTGTCTCTCTCTTTCTCTCTCTCTCTACTTAGTGAGGCCCTCTGCAACTTCGTGAGACCCAGTTTCAAAATAAAGTATAAAAAATAGGGCCGGGGGTGTAGCGTGGAGGTAGAATACCCCTGGGTTCAACCCCCAGTACCGCAAAAAAAATAAATAAATAAATATCAGATAGCTTCTACTAACTCTACAGACATTTTTCAACTATTTTTATTCAAAATAAAACAAAAATCAACTGCTCCTTAAATATGAATAGAGGATTATATAATTGTTGTAAGGTACCATATAAACTCTACTGTAGTGGAGTTTAGGCCTGAGTCACATACAGTATCAACTATTTATCCTGTGTTCTACTTAGGGATATTCAATATATTATACATCTGGATTTAGGGGGAAATGTCATAGAAAAAATAAAGAGAGACTTCAAAGGTCATTAAGTCCAATCTGAAATTTCTTTGAATGAAGAAATTGAAACCAATAAAACCTGAGGGCTTTGTTTGTTTGTTTCAGCATTCTGGCTTCAGTAAAATTATAGAAGCTTGTCAGTCACCAGAAAGGAATTCAGATGAGGACTGAATCAGGTTTACTCTTTTTCCTTTTTCTTTTTATTTTTTAAGGTATGTTGACTTTCAGATATCTGGGGATTTTAAAAAGTTTCCTAGAGGTTAAACAAAGGTCTTGGTCAAATATTGAGCAACAAAGTAATTAATTTTATCAGTCAATTCACTGATTTATTAGCAGTTACCTTAAATAATTGTCTGTCACATGAAAACATACTTAAATTTATAAGATTATCTGCCCATAACATTTCAGGGATGTATATGTATATCTAATATGAAGTGTGGTGTATCTCTGGAACCTCATGATGCAATGAGCAACATCTTAACAATATTCTTTTGATAAACACAATAAAGAACCTTATGGGGCCATTTCTTATGTAATTCCAAATGCCTATGATATAACTGCAAACATAATTTATGAAAAGCAAAATTTAGGTGATAAGGAGAGGAACAAAATGTTGCTGTTGTAGCACTTGGGTTTTATTTAATCTAAAAGTAGATTTAAATGATTTAGGGCAGGAATTCTTAATTTATCGGCCCTGGACAGCATTATAACAGGATATATACTCACTGAGTAAGTCTATTGTTATTTGATTTTAGAAGTTGTCCTAGATTCAAAAGAATCTGAACTAGAATAGTGATGTTCAATAGAAATATAACATGAGCCATAAATGTAAGCTGCGTATCTAGTAGCTACATAAAAAATAAAATAGAGCCAGGCATAGTGGCACACGCTTGTAATCCCAGTACTTGGGAGGCTGAGACAGGAGGATCGCAGGTTCGAGGATAGCCATAGCTACTTAGTGAGGTCCTCTGCAACTTAGTGAGACCCCATTTCAAAATAAAGAATAAGATAGGCCCTCGGGGTGTAGTTCAGAAGTTGAATGTCCCTGGGTTCAATCCCCAGTATCACAAAAAAATAAAATAAAATAGATGAATTTAATTTTAATATATTTGATTTACTGTAATATATCAACAATAGTATCATTTAATATATAATAAATATAAAATTATTAATGAACTTAAAATTTTTGATACTTTATCTTTGAAATCTGGGGGATATTTATTACTAAGTTTGCATTTCAATTTGGACTTACCACATTTCAAGTATTCAATTACAACACGTGGCTAGTGGCCATTATATTGAACAGTGCAGGTCTAGAAAGTAGATACACAATATGTCCTTCAGGTAACACTTAGAAATATAATTTCTCTAGAGTAATCTATGCATAAGTAATAAGGCCCAGAAGTTTGGATGATCCTCTTTGATAATTACTATATTTCTGTATTGTGTATTAATGGCAAACTCAAATTATTTAATGGACAGCAAGTCTGGAGTATAATTTTCTTCTTACATAAAAGGCCATCTTCTGAAAGAAGGGTGCCTGAATGGGGCAACATAATACCCCCCAATTATAAAAGATAAATCATGTCCAGGGGTTGTGAATTTCTTTTATTGTTCAAATGAGCATCACTGCAGAGAAAATAACGATATTCTCTTCTACTTTGAAGTTCTCATTTTACAGGAAGGTCATCACATGACAAAATATCTTAGTGATGTTAAATATTCATCCTTTGGCTATATTTAAAAGCCAATATTAAAGAGCTTGTGAACTCAGTAACTGAGGAGTACTCTTCTTTAAAATTACATAGCAGACATTATAATTAAATTTTGTTTAAAAGCAATTATATAGATTTATGCAATTTATTATCTATGTATCAGAACCCAAAAATTGTCTTATGATTTTTTTCCTGAGTATATATCCATCAAATTGCACATAGAATTTTTCTAGCTTAAAGGAGAGTAGAACATGCTTTTTGGGAGTGGGAGAGACCATTTTGTTTTCCATTTAATCTCAGTGAATTGAGAAATACTCTCATTGGTCATCGCAAAGCCTATTGATCTCTTACTGGGAGCTGTAACTTTGAAGGTAGTAGCTGATGATCCAGAGAGTCACAAGGTAGTGTAGATATTACAGGAAAGCTTCCTGATACTGGGAAAAGAGGAAAGAATAATCTTATTTCTCCCCATCCTCTTATACATATTTTCCCCAGTGCTTCCCATCAGCCAATCCTATATATTCATGTATATGTAAATATAAATGTGGTGGGTGTTAAATGTTGCTTTGTAAATCAAAACAATGCTGAAAGCTAACCTAAGTGATTTGGACACAACAATTTTTTTCTCATAAGCAACCTCTTAAAAATATTTTGATAATATCTTTTCCTTTCTATATAAAATATCAGAACATTCCTCAAGTTTGCAAACAAATAAGAATGAATCAACTCTTATAATATTTATGAGAAGCTATGAGATACCCTGACATATTAATGTTCAATTCATTACACATTTTCAAGTTAAAATATATTATTTACACTATGATGGTTATAAATATAATAATTTCCTACATGTATTCCTTTATATTGTCCTAAAGTGATCAAACTACTTACTATATTTTTCTATTCCAATTTACAGCCTCTAGAGGAGTAAAGAATTATGTATTGTTTCCTTTGTGTATGTGTGTGTGTGTGTGTGTGTGTGTGTGTGTGTGACCAAGGATTGAACCCAGGAGCATTCTAACTCCGGGCTTCATCCCCAGCCCTATTTTTTTTTTAATTTTCAAACAGGGTTTTGCTAGGTTGATGAAAGTCTCACTATTGGCTGAGGCTGTCCTTGAACCTGTGATCCTTCTCTCTCAGACTCCCAAGTACTGGGATTACAAGCATGTGCCATCACACCCAGCTTGTTTCCTTTTTTATATTAAAAATACTAAAACAAAGAGAATTTAAATCTAGTCACAGTGATATAATCACTTGCTGATACAAGCCATATGGTATACTACTTCCTGAGTTAGTGTGCTCTTCAAATAAATTCGTTTTCCTATGCAGATTATGTAGAATACGTATTTATGCCAATTTACTAGCTTTATATATATATGCATAATTATGTAGATTATTTACATATTGCTCACAATTGTATCTAGGATTTTATTCAATTAGTAAAGAGTCTAAGTTCATAAAGCACAAATCTACAATGTAAATGATCAACTGTTTTATTACTGACTTAAAGCACAAACCTCCGACTAAAAAGGAAAATATATTTTTCTTAGATATTATAGAATACTGCTGCTCATGAGAGTTGTCTTTTCACTGTGGACATGTTAATAACAAATCATAATGAAATAAATAGCATTCATGTAAATCCACAGAACTTGAAGAAAAATCATGTTTAGAACTATTTTCTAAGCACTTCTTCTACAAAGCAGAATGCAAGACAATATAATAATATTAATTTACACAATTTGTTCAGTGGCCATTCACTGAACATCAACATATGATAGTCACTAATCTGAGGACACAAAATTGGATGAGTAACTGTTTCTGTCTTTGAAGAAGTAATGGTCTGATTTAAAAAAAACAGCTACTGATAAAACTACCACATAAAAGCGACAACAAAATATTGTGCATAATCCCCCCAAAATACACACACACACACACACACACACACACACACACACACACGATGTGGAAAGGTCTATAAACAGAAGAGTAACAGTTAATTAAAGGTTTTATAGAAGAGAGTGTGGTTAATTGTGTTTTAAATGGTGAAAATGTGATTACCAAAATAACCCAGATGTGTAGTCCAGGCAGGAAGAATGAGATGTGTAAGGCACAGAAGCCAGAAACAGAATGTGCTCTGGATAGTTGAAGTGAATGGAAAGGCAGTAATGAATGATGAGGTAGCAGGAGTCTCAGTTGGGGGGATCTTGTGGGCAACTTCTTGAAAAGAGATATTGATTATTATACTATATTTCTGCATTTGGTGTAGCTGTCATTTGCTAGCCTGGAAAAGCTGTCTATTTTCTAGGATATTCAGTTCATGTAATAAGTCCTGGGGAGAAATCAGCTCTCAGACCACAAACTGTACCTAAAGAATTTTAATCCATGCATTTATGGCTTAAGAAACAGACATTCGATGGGAAGTTTACTCTTCAGTCCAGACCCTTCCAGGATCTCCCACAGGCTCATTTAAGTCCATTTGAATCATCTGCAGATATAATTCTCTTGGATCTTTCACAGATTTTCTTAAGCTTACGTTGAATATTCCATTATGGCTGCTGGGTTTTTCAAAGTCCTAATCAAGCATCTCAGGTACCCCTGACTGCCTCAGGACTGTTCCGAAGGCTGTGTAATGCACCTGAAACATGAAGGTAACTGCTGGATGCAGAAACTGTTGGGTCCTCTCTTATGACAGTAGTAGTTCAAATATGTTGGATTTAATTACTTGTAGTTGTCTTTGAGCCAAGACTATGTGTTAATACAGCAGACTATAAGCCATGTGGAATGCACGGTTTTATAATACCCAAATGCCTCTAGTCCCATGACCCCAAATCAGGTGGAGAGTATATTAATATGCTTGACACGATGGCTAGCAATATTATAACTGGGAATGGAAAATAGTGGGACAGGGATTCTTTTCCACTTTTCCCTTTCTCTGTATTTTCATAAAAATTATATATATATATATATATATATATATTTTTTTTTTTTTTTTTGCGGTACCGGGGATTGAACCCAGGGGCATTTTACCTCCGAGCTACATCCCCGGCCCTATTTTTTATACTTCATTTTGAAACCGGGTCTCACGAAGTTGCGGAGGGCCTTACTAAGTAGCTGAGGCTGGCCACGAACCCGGATCCTCCAGTCTCTGCCTCCCAAGTACTGGAATTACAAGCATTCGCCACCACGCCTGGCTGAAAATTATATTTTTGAGACAGAGGTTTTTGAAGTTACGGTGAGCCAGAGCAATGGCTTATGGAGACTGTTTCTTCCATTGGCTGTGGTCTTTTTAGCTGAAAGCCTTCAGAGAGTCTTAGTTTTCTAGTGATGGAATATGAACTTGTAAGAATGAGTAAAAGAAAAAATCCATAAGTGAAATAACCAGATTATCAAGTAATTGCTGTTACATAATAAACCACCCAATACTTAGTGATTTAAAGCAATATCCTTTTTTATTTATTTCTTGTTCACAGTTCTGTGGGTCAGATGGATAGTTATCACATCTCCATTGGGCTCATTCATGTTCCTACAGTTAGGGAGTAGATAAACACTCTCTAATCTAAGACGGCCCTTACACAAATGCATCCATATTGTTAGCCAGGGTGATGGAGATAATCACACTGTATGTCTCTGATCCTCCAACAGTCTACCTAGGTCAGAGCGTTCCAAGATGGTGAAGAGACCTAGGAGACATCAAAGGCCCACAGTCAGAATGAGCATAATATGATTTATGCTGTATTCTATTGCCCAAAGCAAGTCACAGTCAACCCAGGTTTAAGAAATGGGCAAACAGATGTTATAAAATTGCATTGCTGAGACCATGGATAAAGGAATAGGTAGAACACTGTGACCAGTTTTGCAAGCTATCATACCAAATAATTGAAGAAATTATAAATAGCATTATGAACTTCCACATTTTTAATCATATATAATTTGTGGCCTTATATAACAAGTCTGAAATGGCATGTAGTATGAAAACTAGGGACATTGGCCACCTCATGGTAGATTAACTTGGTGGATATTTAAAATATGCTATGGGGTGGCTAAATTAATCAAGAACAAAAAACATTACTTCCAGAAGATAATCCATGAATTTTGGAGAGTTTTAACTGAAATAGAGAAATGCTGATTTGAAAACCTCTCTCTCTCTCTCTCTCTCTCTCTCTCTCTCTCTCTCTTTCTCTCTCTCTGTCTTAATATTTAAGATCCTATGCTGTAGCATCAAACATCCTATAGCTGGTCCCTAAATGCTTAAAGAATAGCTTCCCTTTCTTACATCCTTAATTGCAGCTCCAACAGTGTGGTCAGTTGTCTTCTTGATGATTCCTTATCTTTGATGATTATCTTTTCTCTATATTTTAGACAAAGTTTATTTTTGAGAGATACCATGGCATGGCTCTGGGAATGTGACATTAATGTTACCTGTGTTATCAGAATACTGACCTTACCCTAAGAATAAAAGCTCCCATCCATAACCAGATTCTTCCTCTAGTGTGGAAGACAGAACCGTCTGACAACACTTGGGACCTTTGTGAAGAGTCACACATTTCGAACATGTTCAGGTTCATAGAAGTGCTGTAATTTTACACTGGCTCTGGCAGAAGCCCTGCTGGTGCTGCTGTCCAACGATGGGAACACAAGTCAGGGATGATGACTTTGAGCATATGCTAGAACCAGTTGTGGTGGGAAAAAGGCAGGGCTCCCGTGGCTCCTCTTGATCCTTCTGAGGTGAAAAGAACAAGATTTATTGCAAGTTCGGTGGCCTTAGAAACAGGCCAGGGAGCTCCATGTGTTATTTCACTGATGGAAAGTGTGAACGCACACTGTGTATATAGCTTGGCCTAAGTAAAATAACTCCACTGACCCACGTTTACATTTCACTGCTGGTGTCCAAAACTCAATCAGGACAGGCCTGGTGGCCAGCCTTGGCACACAGCATGTAGTTTGTGTTTTTCTTCCCTCAGTACCCTGGACATTAGCTTCCCTTCTGATTGGCATGAGTGTCTACAGCTGCTCCTGCTGTTTGACACTGGTAACTCCCTATCATGGGCCTCTCACTGATGGTAGTATATTTTATTTCATCCATTTTCTTGTTCTACAAACATTATTGGAAATCTATGCAATGAGATTTTTTTTCAAAACTTTCAAGATGATATGTATTTTTGTTTTTTACCTCTCTGCCGCTGCTAGCAAATAGAGTAGAAACCAAATATATTAGTTCTTTTTTCCATTCTTACATGTTCTGTTGCTATTACAAAATGCCAAAGACCAGGTAATTAATAAAGAATAGAAGTTTATTTAACTCATGGCTCTGTAGGACAGGATGTCCAATGGCTTTTCACTGGTATCCGGTACCTTCTACTACATCATAACATGGTGGGAGGCATCAGTTGCAGCGACAGAGGAAGCATGCTACCTTGGATCTCTCTTCTTCTTATAAAGCCATTTATGCTGTCAACGGGGAGCTCATGCTCATGATTTCATCTAATTCCAACCTCACCCCAAAGCCTTCACCTCTGAGCACCACTGACTTATGTACTTGGAGATTATGTTTCCCACACATGGACTTTCGGAGAACACATCCAATTGATAGCACACGCTGAATACTTTGTCCATGGACTGTGAACAAGATGCAAATTCAGTTCTATCTATCTCCCTCTGGCTGTCATCTTCTCAACCCTTGGTGAAATTTCTTTTTTTTTTTGCGGTACCGGGGATTGAACGCAGGGGAGTTCTACCTCTGCGCTACGCCCCCGGTCCTATTTTTTATACTTTATTTTGAAACCGGGTCTCACGAAGTTGCGGAGGGCCTCACTAAGGAGAGAGAGAGAGAGAGAGAGAGAGAGCGAGCTGAGGCTGGCCGTGAACCCGGATCCTCCGATCTCCGCCTCCCAAAGTACTAGGATTACAAGCGTGCACCACCACGCCCGGCCCTTGGTGAAATTTCTGAAAGTTCACATAGCTTTTGATCTCACTCATTCCTAGATAATATAACCTCTTTTAATCTCTGTGAATAAAAATAGACTCATTTTAGTATGTAGAACATCCATTGAAAAATACAGAATTTGGCTTGTCACTAAATCTTCTCCTTTTCCCCAACCCAGGTTTCTTGCAGCTGGAAGGCTGCCGTTGTCTTTCTGTGTTCCACCTGACCCGGTCAAGGGCTTCCTTCACTCACTACCTTCTGCAAATGGAGGGATTTCTTTCTTTCTTTCTTTCTTTCTTTCTTTCTTTCTTTCTTTCTTTCTTTACCTAGACTGGTGTCATCACAAGCAGACTGTCTTCTGTGAGCTTAAGGAATGATAAAAAATCAATGTTTTTGTGTCTCTTGAGCTCTGCAGAGGTTCCAGGCTACCCCTCTCAGGAGAAAATAATAATAAAACAAGCCCCTAACCTGGGGGAGGAGCCTCTATTCTGAGCAATGGTTTGTTATTACATTATCAGCTGCTAGATATCCCAGTATATCTTCTTCCTTTTTGTGCGGATGTCTTCGTGACCTTAGAGGTGGCTGTGGGACACTGGCGGTTTCCTTTTACATGCTCCACATCTGACTCACAAGAAATGGTGGCATATTCCCTGCAAACATACAGAGTTCAGGCAATCCCAATGCAATGCTCTTAACTCTACCACCAGTATGGATGTGACAAAGTATAGATAGATGTGTGCTCTCAAAGAGCTCACCAGGTGTGGGCTTAGGAGTTAGTATGTCTCAAATCCCCTCCAATGCTTGGGGGCTCCGATCACAGCAAGAGCTTCCCCCCCAAAAATTCCTTATCAATCTCTTCCCTTTTCTACTGTCTCTGATAGCTTTTTTAAGCCTTTAATCTGGCAGAAGGGTTAAAAAAGCCATGTTTTTGTTCTATTTTCTTTGAAACTCAGCACAAGGGCTAGGGGTATCTGCCCAAACTCTCTGTTATCTGATACTTTTCTATATAGTGACTTACTTGAAACCTGAGGCAGGCACCATCTCATTCTAACTTCCTATTACCACTCACTATATAACTTGTAGATACAATTTAATTTTCTGGATCTGTGTTTCCTCCTTCATGAAATAAGAGGATTGAAGCTCAGCCTCTAGGGTCCTTTCCAGCCCTTAAATTTGGTGGTTTTGTAGCTAAGTTTCTACAGACAGTGTAACACAATGGAAAAGACATTGAGATAGCTGTCAAAAGATAGAAGCCCAGCTATAATCCTATTAACAAGTTGAATGTCCTTAAGCAAGTCTTAGTTTTTCTGGGACTTAGCATTCTCATCTATAAAGGTAGGGAGAATTGGGCAGGATGATTTATAACGGTCCCTTCCGGAGCTAATTTTATTTATTTATCACTTATTATTTTTGGATATTTTCCCAATTGCAAATTCTTATTTTGCACGCATGCATGTGTACACACACACACACACACACACACACACACACACATTTTAAACAGAAAAATATTGCAATGAAGCACAAAACTTAGCTTAGAAATCTGTCCAGCAAAAGCATAATAGAAAATACAAGATTTAATACACTGCAACATCTTGGAGGGCTTCCTGATATGAAAATAACCTGTGGGAACTTTTATAAATCTGAAAAATTAGTTTCTGATTATTTTTCTGCTTCCTTCTCAGCTCTATGAACACAGATGAATCATCAAATATTTTTGAACTCCATTAATAACAATAATAATGTTTATTTAATGAAATTGATTTAAGGACCACATGATGACATTCCCAAGTGTTTTTAAATGAAAAAATATGAAAGAATTTCTAGTTATTTTACTTAAATATGTAAAATAAGTAAAAAGAAAACAATTATTCCTCCTACTTGTCCAGAACAGTGATGAGAGAGAGTACCTTTGTGGTTGTTGACAGGATTTCCAAGGTGATTACAGAGTAGCTCAGACTCTAACTAGAAAAGAAAGGGGCATAAAACCCCTGGGCCTGAGAATGAACAGGTTCTGGATGTTAGTATGGGACACATTCCAAGACCCTGTGAATCTGCTAACTGGAAATTATGCTCTTGGTTTTCTCTCAAGTCACATTCTAGTCAAAGCCACGTGTTTCCTGTAAATATCCTCCTGTGAGTAGCTGGAGTATTGACTAGAACATTCCAGGCATTCTTTATCTCATTTCCACAGAGAGCAGAGTATGCTTGTTCATATCACTGGTCCAAATCTTCGCTACAATAGACATTTCACTCTTTAATGAACCTAAACCTTCTGCTATCTGGATAAGGATCATTGCTCTTTTATACTCTTTTACACTATTTGATATTTTCTTGACTTTCTATCTCAACATTAGGCTATCCTGGGGAGGCGGCAATTTCAAAAGAAAAAAAATGTGTTCTATTGCTAGTTTTTTTTAATATTTTTAAAGAATTATTATGGAAGTTTATTTACCATATAGGCGATAAAATTTCACTCTCTGGTGTATGATTCAAATCCATGGTTTTTCAAAATATCCTAAAGTCCTTGAAATCCTGACCTTTGAATCCTCAAAAGCTAAGACTCCGCTGTCATACCCAGAAGCCCAACCACCAAGACATTTCTCTATGACTTCAAATGTCCTTTTCCTCATCAGAATACTTCACACCTCCCTCTTCAAAACCCCAACACCCCTGCTTTCTCCCTTTAGCTGATAATCTCACTTTTTAATTAACTGAGAAAATGGAAATAATGAGGCAGGAATTCCTCCATCGTCCAGGCACCAATTACCCCCCATACACACACACACACACACACACACACACACACACACACACACACACACGTGTGCTCACACACAACTCTCTTGCCATCACCCCCTCCTGCTGGCACCATCAGTTTTTCTTCCCTATGGAATCATTGCCATCAAAAACAAACAGCCTACGTGACCTCACATCTCAGAAACCCCTCTTTGGACCACAACATCCTCTTCCTTTATTGCCTCGTTTGTTATTTTTCTAAACTTGTTGTTAATACTTAGTGTACTTTCTCTCTCCCACAGTCTCCTGGACCTGCTATCATCAGGCTGAAATCCCTATCAGGCCAAACACCCTTATCCTGGTTAACAATGACCTTCATCCTGCTTTCTGCTCTCATAATTCTCAAATGATTTGCCCTAGTTATATTATCACAGGTGACTCTTACTTGTTTCTTAAAAAAAAATATCTGTTCTTGACTGCTGGGAAACCACACCCTCCTGGTTTGTTTCCTACATCAGCTGTTCTTTCTCAGCTTCTTTGTTGACTCTTTTTTTTTTTTATCCCCAACTAAATATTAGAATGGCCAAGAGATTGGTCTTATATGTCTCTTCTCTATTTACAAATACTTGCTAGGTTGCAACTTATACCCTTCCTCCTCTCTATTTATGCATGATTCACTAATCAGTATAGCTTTAAGTCAAATATAAATGACTGGTGAATTCATTTCCTCCACCCTTTCTACACATTAATACCCAAGCTTTAACTGATATTTAATTATTTTTACTAAAAATACCAAGTGCTGGCCGGGCGTGGTGGCGCACGCTTGTAATCCCAGTACTTTGGGAGGCGGAGACTGGAGGATCCGTGTTCGCGGCCAGCCTCAGTTCTCTCTCTCTCTCTCTCTCTCTCTCTCTCTCTCCTCCTCCTCTCTCTCTACCTAGTGAGGCCCTCCGCAGCTTCATGAGACCCAGTTTCAAAATAAAGTATAAAAAAAAATAGGGCCAGGGGTGTAGCGTGGAGGTAGAACACCTCTGGGTTCAATCCCCGGTACAGCAAAAAAAAAAAAAAAAATACCAAGTGCTGTGTGCATGTATGTCACTATCACTATGAGCTACATTTTGATGTGAGACTATAATGCACCAATAAAAGTATAAAAAATACAAAAAAACAAGGTTCATTAATTTTCTCAATCCCTAAACTATTTCTTCCTTGCTTCCTCCATCTCAGTAAATGGCACTCCTACCTGTACCCTGCAAGTACTCAAACCAAAATCCAGAGGGTTACCTATGAGTCCTGCCTTTCCCTCACATCCTATATCCAGTTGACAAGCAAATCAAGTCGACTTCATATTGAGAGTATAGTTGGCACATTTCTCTCCATCAGAACTAGACCACTTTAGTCCAGGTCACTCCTTCTCTTCCTTTGACTTCAGCAATAGCCTCCCAACTGGTGGGCCTGCTTCTACCCTTATATATATTCAACTCACTTTCCACTGAGCATGTGTATGATGGCATAACTGCTCTTAAAACCACTGAACACTTTACCATTTCTTTTAAAATCAAATTGGTGAAAAAGAAACAAAATCCTACTTTCTCACATGAACTGTATCTGTAGTTTTGTGAAAGCATAGAAATTATAGATACATATAACTGTATGTATACATACACATGTATATAACTACACATAGCAAATAATTGCCTTATTTGAACAAGCAAGGCAATGAAACAAGAAAATGTAGTTTTTCCTTCTGGTAATAAGTAATTATTTTAACGTAAAATAAGCTGAGATATATAACAAAGAAGAATGAAAATTTAAGTTTTAAGATACCATGCGACTTCTAAGAAATTATGTCCTCAGAAAAAGAATTGCTTCAGGTTAAGTATACAGACTTTCTCTTGCCTTCCCCATTAAAGAGACTTGGTGGGGGGGGGTAAGAAAGCTATACACACACACACACACACACACACACACACACACACACACAAACATATATATATATATATATATACATACATACATATATATACACATATATGTAATGATCTGTATTCAGTGGTTTTTCTTTTGTCCAAAGTCTCCTTTAGTGAAACCATAAATCAAGGCTCTTCATATAACCTAGTAGGGAATTAGAAGGGACACTATATTATAAAGCTTTCAAAGGACACAAAAATCTTCCCTGGCTTAGTTTACTTCATTATCCTGCGTGTGACACTTAAAACGGATGTCAAATTTATCAAAACAATCGAACTCCCAGAAAGCATTAGCGTGTGAAACTCATTACTCAAAAATAATCTGCCTTTTTCTCCACAGACATTCCTAGCTCCTGGTGAGCCTAAGCCCTCTGTAACTGGCCTGAGCATGTAAATACTGGCACATGATTCAGGGTAACAAAAAGTCCCACCTTCTCAGGCATTTCGACTTGAAATCAAGATAGTATTTCAGTGTTTTTTTTAATGATCGTCAAATTCCCCCAATGCTGGAAAAATATTCCTGCATTACATCTCACACTAGGATTTGGACCAAAAATGTCCTATAGAGATATTCCCATTGACCTTGATAAGGGGGAAATGACTTTGTCCTAAACTTTAATTAGCAAGGAAATGGTAATAAAAATGCTTAGCCTTGTTCTCTTAATGCTGAGTAAAGCAAGCAGAACCTACCACATCTCTATATGAAGAAAACTTTTCACCTTAAATTTTGTCATTGACTACTGAAGTAATGAGAAATATTTCCTTCCCAGTTAGCCTTCTCCATCTCAGATTCCTCACCCCCATGGGGTATGGGGCCAGCCCATCAGGAAGCCAACCCTCTTTCACTCTCCCACCCCAACAACTGCTGGTACAGGGCCACGGAGGGAGCACTGTGGGAAAGCAATCAAGACAGCACAGAGAATTCATTTTCTGCTGTCAGAATAAAACTTGGTAACTCACGGATGTGAGGAATTGACAGGGAAACCTGCAGTCCAATCAGTTTCTACTCATCATAGTCCCCTTGTCCCTGGAAATGATATAAACTTCAAACCCAATCATAATCCACTTCATTTCCTGTTGCTGCAAAAAAAGAAGAAGAAAAAGAAAATGTCTGTTCACAATATTTCATTTAATGGTTTTAACATAAACTTCCCCCTTACCATCGTAAATGCACCCATTCAGATTTGGAAGATAAATTCTTGAACAATAGTGAAATAATAATGGGGGATATCTTTATAGTGTAAGAGGAAACGTGTGTGTGTGTGTGTGTGTGTGTGTGTGTGTGTGTGTGTGTGTGTGATAGAGAGAGAGAGAGAGAGAAGGGAAGGTAGCACTCCAAATGAAATTGGCCATGAATAAATTTCAAATCAAACCTCGATTGACAAACCTGGGCCCTCCAAGACTGATATTAGCTCTGTACTGTCCTGTCTCTCACTTTAGTAGCTAAGATATTCAGAATAAAATGAAATCAAATTTCCTGACTAAGAAATCCTCCTCCTGGTCGGTGGATGTGCTGGCTTATATAACCCATTGCTGAGGAGGAGTGTGAATTTTGGTTCATTTTATTAAATGATTAATGATGAGCTACTGATTTTTTTATTTTATCATTTCTTTTTTTGACAAAATAAAATTATTAACAAAATTAATGACAGAGTACTTGCATAAAATACGTGGTTATGGGCTGTGATAAAGATAAGTTCTAAAATGCCCACAATTTTAATTAAATTCCAAGAAGTGCTCAAGAATATAAGATTCGAAGCTGAAAATTTGCTACTTTAATTATACATGACAGTATAGATGGCTAAGGGTCTGAGAACACAGATAATTGTCATTTTGTACTTACCATGGAGACTAGTAAATTGCCCATTTGGGATAAAATATAAAGAGAATGGATTATAGTTCTTACTTCTTCTTATGATGTGGTAATTATACAAGTGTAAGTGTATTTTAATGTAGCTTCTTTTTAGCTCAAGTCCCTCCATCTGTATCATGGGGTCCAAGCTGTACCTTTTTTAAAATTCCTTATTCTGAGATCACTAAAATAATATGCAGTGTACATCCATAGTGATACTTCCTGGTCTGAAAATGCAAACATAATCATTTCAAAACTGGTTTTGCAGAGATAAAGAATGGATGGTAAGTACTCAGTGAGCAGGTGGCAAAGATGTTCACATAGTTATCATGGCTGTGGTGCACATGTTACCTGAATCTTCCAAATGAGTAGAGACAACCTGGTCAGCTCATTGTGATGCTTCATGGAACGGTACATCCAATTCTCAGTAGTGCAGGTTTTAAAGAATTGCAAAAAATGCTGGCATATATTAGTGTGACAAATGCAAATCATCTGTTTACTCAGACTTTATACAGTATTTAGCCACAATATGATCCTGTTCTAAATTTGATGTACTCTTGAGAATAAAATATTTTAACAAACTAAGTTTATTTTAGATTGATTCTATCCCAGCTTTCCCTGTCAACAGAAATGAACTCTGGACATATACTTTACAATTTCAATCTTTGTTGGACCAGCAGTAGTAAAATTCGATCTGGGAAGGAAAAAAAAAAAACTTTTCCCCAGAGTCATGCTGACATTACAACAATTTTATAGAAACACAGACACTTTGGTATGTAAGCTCTGGTTCTGCAAAGTTGAGTAAACTCAAAGATGGATGAATCCTGTCCCCAACTGCACCTTAAAAGTTGTCACTAAACAAAAAACAGATGTGTTGATTTTAGCTCCATTCAAAACATTTATAAATTCTTTATAAATAAAGTTTTGTTTCAAGACCCTAACGAAAACAATAATGTTTTAGTTAAATCCTACATATTTGTATGATTTACGTTATGTTAACAAGGCTATAGATAAGAAGCACACAGGAATCCTAAGGAGAGTGATGTAAGTGTATGTGAGAAGACAATGGAAAGGGAAGTTACAGGTCTTAGAATCAGGTCAATTTTAATTTTTTTAAGTCATAAAACTTAACCAGCTACATGCCCCCCCCCATCTTTTGTTCAACACTGTTAAAATAAGTGTGGGAAAACAGCTGCCTTGTGTGGTTTTAAAGGCAGGAGAATTACCAGCATCTCACAAACTGTGAAGCAATGTGTACTCATGTGTGGGCAGCATCTGGGTTGATTAATCCTCTTCTGGATGGATTCAGTCTTTTTTAAAAGCAATCTTGAAAAGAAAGTTGGGGCCATTTAGCAGCACATTTCATCAGGCTGTTATACACATATTACCACGTCCCACATACAAAGAGTAACCTCTGCAGTAGGGAGGACAAGCATGAGTTGTTCCATATTCAGACACACTTTCCTTCACCTCAAAAGAAGTTCATGGTTACCCAAAACAAAGAGACAGTAGAGTAAACCACATTTGTTAAATGCCTCATTTAACTGTTCTTTCACATTTTGGAAACAGCATGATAAAATGAAAGAAAAAAAAAACAAACTTCACAGCACTTTAAAATAGCACCAGCTGGGGTTGTAGCTCCGTGGTAGGGCACTCACCTAGCATGCTGGAGGTCCTGGGTTCAATTCCCAGCACTGAAGAAAAATAAAATAGTACTATGTTAGTCCCCAAATCCACCTATTTAGTATATAGAGGTGAGGCATTTGCATGCCTACTTATACACATTTAACTTCTTCTCTGGTTGCTTGCACTTTGGGGCATGGGAGAGAGTACAGGGAATGGGAAGATACTGTTTAATTCATTTTATCTCCCATTTACCAAGGATAGGAGGCTACAGACCCAATGCACAGAGGGAGTAAATCTGTCAAGACCTTGACCTGATAATGTACGGGCAGTGAATGTATTTGTAAAAGGTAAATTTGAATGTATGTAATTTTGTGTGAGTGTATGTCATTCATTATCACTCTGAACTACATTATGATGTGAGACTACAATACACAAATAAATATATATATTATATATATATTATATATTTATATATATATCCCACTGCAGTATGGTACTTTCTTTAAAGTGTTTAGTTAGAATTCTAGCTGCTTACCATTAACATAGCTGACAGAAATTATTTCTGACAAACTGCTTGTTGTTAGGATTTGGAAAACAACCTGTAAATGAAATCTCACGTTAAAGATGCCCCTTGTGTTTTAGGTGAGGGATAGGGTATTTTTAACTACTGCAATTACTTTGTCAGACTTCTGGATATCTTTGTTCCCTCCAGTTTTTGAGAGTCACATTGTACTTAAAAAAAATAAGCTGCAGCTTCCATTCCAAGGCATGTAGGGACCCAGTTTTTCTCTTACTTTGCAGGTAGGGTGAGGAGGGCAGTTCAACACCTTCAGTCCTTCATCTGCTGGATTCTCATTTTGTCCATGTTGGTTCTGCCTCCTGAATGTTTTATTCATCAGCCAAAGTAAAATGCTCTACTGATTCTGGTGTCTCAATGTCTAACACCCAAGGCTGTGAGACGAGGGATCTTATACGAGATTTAGGATAAAATGTAGAGCATTGTATCACTAGGGTGGTAAAAAGAAAGGAGGAGGAAGAGGAGGAGGAGGAGGAGGAGGAGGAGGAGGAGGAGGGGGAGAAGGAGGAAGGAGAAGGGAGAAGAAAAATTACCTTAACACTTAATATTAGGCACCTTTGATTTAAACCTCTCCAATATTCTCAACTGCAAAGAACTTTTACTAGTTACTTCTTTTTTTTTATGCGATACCAGGGATTGAACCCAGGGTTGTTCTACCTCCGAGCTACACCCCCGGCCCTATTTTTTATCCTTTATTTTGAAACCGGGTCTCACGAAGTTGCGGAGGGCCTCACTAAGTAGCTGAGGCTGGCCGCGAACCCTGATCCTCCGGTCTCCACCTCCCAAGTACTGGGATTACAAACGCGCACTACCACACCTGGTTTACTAGTTTCTTCTAATTGATCTCTAGAATCCTGTCTTCCTTTTCCTTATTCTTTGACCTTGTTCTCTAAACTTTAAAACCATTCCTGGTTTCTTATAAAAGATATTTTTGTTAAATCTTTATATCACTCTTGGATTCTTCCAACTATTTCCTGAGAACTAATGAGCCAGAGAAATAAGGTGAGAGAGGACAATTTTTCCATAAACAAAATAGTCTATCAAGATTTGAGGCTATAATGGTTCCCTTTTATCCACATCCTCACCAAGAATTATTTTTCATCATTTGAAAAACATTACAGAATTTCCATAAAACCCTAAAAATAGAATTAACTATATGATCCAGCAATCCCATACTGGGTATATACACAAAGGAATTGAAAATCAGCATGTCAAAGAGATGCCTACACTCCATGTCCATTGCAGCATCATTCACAATAGCCAAGAGATAGAAACGCTCCCATCAACAGATGAATGGATTTGTAAGTATGACATATGTTATACAACAAAATACTATTCGGCCTTAAAAAATAGGAAGTTCTTTCATTTTCATTTAACAATAGGACATTATGTTAAAAAAATAAATAAGCAAAGCCAGTTGTGCTGGTGCACGCCTGTAATCCCTGTACTTGGAAGACTGAGACAGAAGGATCACAGGTTTGAGACCAGACTCAGTAACTTAGCAAGACACTCAGCAACTTAGTGAGACCCTGTTTCAAAAATTTAAAAATAAGCCGGGCGTGGTGGCGCACACTTGTAATCCCAGTACTTTGGGAGGCAGAGACTGGAGGATCCGGGTTCGCGGCCAGCCTCAGCTCTCTCTCTCTCTCTCTCCCTGTCTCTTTCTATCTCTCTCTCTCTACCTAGTGAGGCCCTCCGCAACTTCGTGAGACCCGGTTTCAAAATAAAGTATAAAAAATAGGGCCAGGGGCGTAGCACGGAGGTAGAACGCCCCTGCGTTCAATCCCCAGTACCCCCCAAAAAAAATTAAAAATAAAAAGGTCTGGAGGGTGTGGCCTATAGTTGGAATGCCCCTGGGTTCAATCCCCAGTTAAAAAAAAAAAACACAGGAAAACATAAATAAGCCAAAAACAAATACTACATGATGATCTCACATATATGTGGAATCTAATAAAGTCCAACTCATGGAAGTAGAGTAGAATGCTGATTCCGGAGACTGGAAGGGTGAGAGGAGGAGATGGACAGAAAGACATTGGTCCATGGATACAAGTTACAGTTAGATAGGAAGTATACATTTGGTAGTCTATTGACTGCACATAATAATGTATTCTGCATTTCAAAATAGGTAAAAGAAGCTTTCAAATGGTCTCATTGCAAAGAAATAATAAACATTTAGAGTAACGGATATGCTGAAAAACCTGATTTGCTCATTCCATATTATATATGTGTATTGAAACATTGCATTTTATTCCCTAAATATATATGTAGCTATTATTTGTCAATTAAAATAAAACTTAGAATAATATAGTTTGGTTGTACAAAGAAACATCCCTTCCCAAAGATAATTCAAATATCTATGGAAGCTCAATGGGGTACATAAATGAATGGATTTGACTACAATGAATTAATGTTTCCCACTTGTCAAAATAAGCCCAAATTCCCTATTATTCTTTGAATTTTCCCTGTGTTTAAACATTGGAAACTATTTTTCTAATTTTTAAAACACACTATAGATCAAATTTAATATGTGCAGGTTATATCTAGTCTATGGGATATAGTTTCACAGGCAAAGCTGTTCACTGTTAGCATGAGCTATATGCACATGTTAGATGAATCTTCCTAATGAATGGAGACAACCTACTTTAATTATTACTTTAATTATACATGACAGTATAGATGGCTAACAGGTTTCAAGACCTCTCTCATAAATATACAATTTTATCCTTCCTAGTTAGACTATTTATAGACCTCTATTTCTAATCTTCCAAAAGGAAGATGCGTTAGACTCTCAGCAATTGCTCTATATAGAATTTTCAACTGGAAAATCCATTTAAAATAGTATTATAAAGGGAAAATACATTTGTCTTTCCCTAACTTCTCAAATCTTCTGGGTTCATTTTCATAAACTAAATTAAATAAATCAGATCCATGTCCCACACACTGAGGGACATTCAGAATTCCAAGATTTTTCATGATCCCCCTGGAGGATTACAGTCATTCTCTTGGTCACCTCTTACTTTGAAATGCAACTGCTGACAGCTGTTAGCCTCTTTTTGATCACTATTCCCCATGCAAAGCCTTCTCCCTCATTATCCAAAGAACCAATAACGCAAGGCCATTGCATGTAATTGATACTCAATGCTTAAGATGAAATGAGGAAGATCTCAGTATACCCCAAGTAGGAACAGAATCCTGAAAGAATGTCAGAAATTATATTCTTAGTGTTTCTCTTCATGCATGTCACTCGACCCCATCTCACATCATGTCTTGGCTCACTCATATACAGCTGTAAGCAGAAAAGTCTACCATATTTTTTACTAACCCAGTTCCAGGTATCCTATCTAATTTCTCGTTCTCTCTGTTTCTTTGAGTTTTTGTTGTTTTTTTGTATCATAATTTGCTTGCTTTTTTAATAAAAGAAGCCAATGTTAAATCCAGCCACTCTTACTTACTAAATGCAGACATTGTACAAATTATTTTTCTTTCCTTATTAAATAGAGACAAAATATCTATCAACAGAATCATAAAAGGATAAAACATCGCACAGTGACCAGGTGTGATGGTACACACATGTAATGCCAGTACTTGGGAAGCTGAGACAGGAAGATCACAGGTTCGAGGTCAGCCTCAGCAATTTGTGAGACCCTGCTTCAAAATAAAAAGAGATGGGTGTGTAGCTTGGAGGAAGCCCCTGGGATCAATTCCCAGGACCAAAGAAAAAAAAAACTCATAGTGTCACACACATGGAGGATACTCAAGAAATTTTCTTTCACTAACCCTTGCCGTTTCTCTTTAGCTTTCAGCCTTCATTTATCCTCTCTGTATCTCTCTCTCTTCAATCTAATTTGAAATGATTTCTTCTTGTCTACCTCCAGTCAACAATGATGCAAATTCTGTTATATTTTTTCAAACTATATTTTAGAATTGAAAACATACCTTTCTTATGCCAATAAATGGTTCGTTGGCTACTTTCTGAAGGAGAATCACACCCTCCTGAGTAGTATTCTACAACAAATCTGTGGAGTTTCCCTTTACCCATTCCTGCTTGACCAGCTTTCCCCAGGTTAGATCTTAGAATCCTGCAAATACTAAGCAACTCCTGCTCTTTCTCTAATTCTCCACTTTCCCTACAGTCCATTTACAGTCCCCTCATTCCTCAAAATGCCTCTTTTCTTTCTATCTCAGATGCCAGCCTCGACCACAAGTGGAAGGTAATTACATTGGCTAGATTTGCTTCCCTCTAGTTCATTATATCAGGCATTAGTTTAAAGCATTTATTCCTTTAATTGTGATAATCTTGTCAGGGACAAACACATAGTGAATAGTATCCATTATAACTTAAGAAATATGTTTTTGCCGTGAGAATACCTTAAAAATTTTGCTTCCTATGGCAAACAATTCCCATAACAATTCACATCAAGGTAAAAATAATGTGAGTGTTTAAACAACTAAACTTCTTTGGTCACAACTCCAGTGATCCAGGCACTTGAACCTCAAGAACATGCACCTGCAGATTAAGGAAAAACAATGATGCCATTGTTTATTATTTCTGAATAAATAAATCCTGAGATACTGTGTTTGTGAGTAAACGTGAAACAGTTGTTTCTTGGATGGTTAACAGAATCATGATGCTGTAGAGAGGAATGCCTTGTAAGCATGAGGAATGTAAGGTTTCTGGTGTAGAAACAGAGACTAAAAATATAGATTTAAATATTCAATTACTCCAATTGCCAGATATTAATAAATTTGGCATTGAGAATCACTGTGGCATCTCAAATTCATCTTAGATGTCATCAGTTCATGAATACTGCATCACCACATGACTTTCTTGGAATGTTTTCAAGATTGATCATGCACATTTCTGTCCTTAGTACATTACAGATGGGCAGAAGATGTGGAATCCAATTCCATCTCCAGATTCAGGAGGGACTGGTCCTTAGGATTTCTGAGGCTGCTCACAAGAGGAAAGTCTCCCTATATACAGTTCAGTGCTGTGACTGCTCCAAAGGGGCCTTGGCCTGGAGACCTGCGAGGGTCAAGAGAGACCTTTGCTGAAGAGTGGTAAGAAGATACAGAACAAAAAATATTTTTACAACTGCTAAAGTTCTATATACTTAATAGTCCCCATTAAAGAAAATAGCTTTCCCTTATAACTTCTGTCCATCAGTGCGGGTTAATATTTCAGTTGATAATCTTTCTCATTTACTTAGACTTGGTGAGTAAACACAGGGTAAAAAGTGAATGACCACAATTTACATTCCTATATACCTCAGGAAATCCAAGCTTTACTAATTTTTTTTTTTTTTTGCAGTACCGGGAATTGAACCCAGGGGCATTCTACCTCGGCGCTATACCCCCGGCCCAATTTTTTATACTTTATTTTGAAACCAGGTCTCACGAAGTTGGGGAGGGCCTCACTAAGGAGAGAGAGAGAGAGAGAGAGAGAGAGAGAGAGAGAGAGAAATAAAGAGAGAGAGAGAGAGAGAGCTGACGCTGGCCACGAACCCGGATCCTCCGGTCTCCACCTCCCAAAGTACTGGGATTACAAGCGTGCGCCACTACTCCCGGCTACTAATTTTTTTAAAAAATTTTATTGGTGCATTATGTTCATACATAGTAGTGGGATTTGTTGTTACATATTTTTACATGCAAACACATAATCAAGCTTTTTTAATATAAAGTGAAATCATTTGAATTTATAGATGAATTAAGCAACAAAAAGCAGAGCTGTATAGTATAATCTGATGTGATATAAGAGGACAAGCCTGGCCCATATCACCAAACCATTCCCCTTTCCACCTGAATTCTCACTTCTATTTGTGTGCTAAATAAAATTTCACCTTATTTTAATTTTATTTCCTATTTATCAGTCTTTTTTTGCAGTACTGGGGATTGAACCCAGAGCATTCTACCTATGAGCTACACCCCCAGCCCTATTTTTTATTCTTTATTTTGAAACAGGGTCACAGTAAGTTGTGGAGTGCCTCATTAAGTAGCTGAGGCTGGCCGTGAACCTGCAATCCTCCGGTCCCAGACTCCCAAGTACTGGGATTACAAGCATGCACCACCACACCTGGCTTATTTATGAGTCTTTAATAAAATCTGTTCAGAACATATTCAGCATGCCAAGTTTGGAGATGCTTGGACATTGCTTTAATTTATAATGAATAACAGTATAAAATAAATCAGAAGGCCAGGCATAGTAGCACACACCAGTAATACCAGTACATGAGAATTGCAGGTTCAAGGCCAGTGTGTGGTAATTTAGTGAAACCTTGTTTCAAAATAAAAAGTGAAATAGGGATGGGGATACAGCTTAGAGGTAGAATGTTCCTGGATTCAATTCCCAGTACAAAGAAGAAGAAAAGGAAAGGGAAAGGGAAAGGGAAAGGGAAAGGGAAAGGGAAAGGAAAGGAAAGGAAAGGAAAGGAAAGGAAAGGAAAGGAGGGAAAGAAGGAAGGAGAAGAAGAAAATCAGGTTTTGATACATACACCACAATAATCCATGAACTGCAAATTTCAAAAGATTTTTAAAAATAACTTAAAATTATTTATTTTAAGCAAATTATCAATAATAGAAGACTTTTTGTTTTTCTTTTAGCAGATCATACTGGAAAATTAGATTAAATAGTGAGAGGAATGAACATATGTCTTCTACATCTGATGATTTTCAAAAATTATTTTCAATTTTGTGTTCATTATAAACATGCTTCTTGCTAAATGTATCTTCCCATAAACCTTATCAACCATTATTTATCATTCATTCTCAAAGTTTTCATCTTGGAATACCCAACAGGCCTAGACACTATGAAAGATAGTAAGTTCTACTATATGAAATTACCATTTGTGTAGCTCAAAAATTGTCAAACATCAGCAATTTTATATAGTTTAGAGTAATGGGTAAGAGTGCTTAGAAAATGTAATAAAACAAATGTTATTTTTATTATTTTAGAAGATTGATATAATATAGGCTGACCAAAATTATCAGTTATGGTGATCAAAAGCTATAAATGTCAATGAAATATGCTTTTATTTAATAAAAATTAGAAATAAATAATAATTTAATAAACAATTTCATAGCATACAAACTCAAGGAAGCTTTAAAATTTGGCATGACAAAATCCAAAAACCTTAGATATTTTAAAATAGAATATTCTTTATTTCCTTTTTAATAAATTCAACATAATTCTCAAATGCCCATCTCAGCAAGAGAAAGGATCTAGATGATAAACTTACTCACATAAAGTCTATATAATAAACTGTTCACATAAAGTCTCTGTTGTGATAACCAATGAAATTCAGAGTTCTTTCCCTCTCTATTCCTTTTCTTAGGGTAACCTAAGCTTTGGGGTCTTAGTATCATGATTTTGACAAGACTATTGATTTTGCAGATTCTTACCCTTGGGCATTCATTCTTGATTCCTTCCCCCCTTCTCCCAATTAGGAAAAACCATGTGACATACAGAGAACACCCAGTTATCTTGTCCTGTTGGCTCATCTCTCTTCCTTCAAAGCCAGCAAGGCCTCTTGCCTCCACACATTCCCCTACGGAGTCCTTTATCCCTTACTATGGCAATTCCTTGACCAGCATACCATCTTCAGCTCTTTGCTCTTTTCATCTCATATTTGACTATGGATCTTTTAAGGTCTCTTCCATATCTAGCAGAAAAATTACACAGTGAGTGGAGACAGAAAGGATTCATTAATGGATCTCTTTTGGCTAGATATACACAGCAGGCATTTTTCTCTATTGCAATGTTCCCATGTTGGCATAGGACATTTTACAAAAATGTATTTTCCCATTGTTCAGGACAGGATCCTGGGCAAATATCACATCTATCCACAGATTTTCCCATCTAGAGTTTCTGTTTTCCCTGTCCTGTGATGGCTGGTGCTGGTGGTACAGACAGACAAGGAAGCAAGTTACACACTAATGGTGTAATTCTACTTTCCCTCCCAATCTCCTCTAACCTCCTAATCTGATC
This sequence comes from Glis glis, assembly GCA_004027185.1. Classification (NCBI taxonomy): domain Eukaryota; kingdom Metazoa; phylum Chordata; class Mammalia; order Rodentia; family Gliridae; genus Glis; species Glis glis. The sequence continues at coordinate 5,758 of PVJS01018354.1, read as the reverse complement.
CCAGAAATGTTCTTATCCACTTTTCATATGGAAATAAAACTATGCATATGTGAATGATGTATATATATACTTTTCTTGTTTTACTATTTTTTGGGTTATGATATAAATGTGTGCTCTGAAGTTTCCAAATTTTGCTCTTTATATTAAAGTCAAGTTAAGGCAAATTTTTATTGGTGCATGGTAATCATACATCTTGATGAAGTTCAGGGTGATAGAGGCATACGTGCACACAGCAGTTGTTGAGCCTTCCCCCAGTTCCCACCCTACTCCTTCTCCCTCTCCACCTTACTGTGCTCAACACAGTGACTGGCTTTGATACGTGTTTGTATGTATATCATGTCCATTGAGGTGTTTCCCTCTTCAAGTCTTCTTCCCCCATCCTGTCTCCCTCAGTTAGGTCCCCTCCTTCACTCCACTAAGGTTTCTCCTCCTTTGTCTGGAGTCTCTCCTGTATCCCAATTTCTCCCTAGCTTCCACATATGAGAGAGAACATCTGACTTTTCACTTTTTGTGACTGATTAATCTCACTTAGCATAATATTCTCCAGTTCCATATGTTTCCCTGCAAATGACATAATTTTGTTCTTCTTTATGGCTGAGTAGAATTCCATTGTATATATATCCCATAATTTTGTAATCCATTCATCTGTTGATGGACATCTCCACTGGTTCCATAGTTTGGTAATTATGAATTGTGCAAATAAACATAGATTTGCATGCATTAATATGGTAGTCTGGTTTCAATTCTTTTGCATAGATACCCAGGAGTGGTATAGCTGGGTCATATGGTAGGTTCATTCCCATTCTTCTGAGGACCCTCCACACTGTTTTCCAAAGTGGTTGCACTAATTTACAATCCCACCAACAATATATGAGTTCCTACTTTTCCATGTCCTCACCAGCATTTATTATTGTTTGTGTTTTTAATGATGGCCATTCTAATTTGGGTTAGGTGATCAGGGTAGTTTTGATTTGCATCTCTCTGATTGCTAATGATGTTTAACATTTTTTCATATATTTAATGGCCATTTGTATTTCTTTTGTGAAGTGTCTATTTAGTCCACTTGCCCATTTTTTATTTGGTTAATTTTTTGGGTGGTGAGTTTCTAGACTACCATTTTTTGTACATTCTTGTGTACTAAATTTCTTGTGCCTTTGGGAAATCAAAGGAATACAAATAGGAAAAGAAGAATTGAAACTATCTCTACTTACAGATGGCATGATCCTATACTTAGAAGACCCAACAAACTCAACCAGAAGACTTTTAGAACTGATAAACACATTCAGCAAAGTATCTGGATACAAAATGAATCTAAAAAAACCAAAAGCTTTTTCATATGTCAACCATAAATCCACTGAAAAGGAAATCTAGGCAGCATTTCCATTCACAATAACCTCAAAAACAATAAAATATTTAGGAATAAATCTAACCAAGGAGGTAAAACACCTCTACAAAGAAAATTAGAAAACAGTAAAGAAAGAAATTGAAGAAGGTCTTATAAGATGGAAGGATCTCCCATGCTTTTGGATAGGCAGAATAAATATCATCAAAATGGCCATCCTTCCAAAAGTGATCTACAGATTCAACACAATCCCTATTAAAATGCCATGGTCAGTCTTCACAGATATAGAAAAATCAGTCCTTAAAAACAAATGGTGTTGCCGGGCGTGGTGGCGCATGCTTGTAATCCCAGTACTTTGGGAGGCGAGACCTGAGGTTCTGGGTTCACAGCCAGCCTCAGCTCTCTCTCTCTCCCTGTCTCTCTCTCTCTCTCTCTCTCTCTCTCTCTCTCTACTTAGTGAGGTCTCCGCAACTTCGTGAGACCCAGTTACAAAGTAAAGTATAAAAAATGGGGCCGGGGGCATAGCGCAGAGGTAGAACGCCCCATGCGTTCAATCCCCGGTACCGCAAAAAAAAAAAAAATAATAAACAAATGGTGTTGACAAAACTGGTTATCCATATGCAGAAAAATGGAAATGAACCCTACTTTCTCATCCTGCACAAGAGTCAATTCAAGATGGATCAAAGACCTGGAAATTAGACCAGAGACCTTGCAGCTACTTGAAGAGGGCATTGGACCAACACTCAAACACATAGGCATAGGTAAAAACTTCCTCAACAACACCCCAAAGGCACAAGAAATTAAAATGAGGATCAATACATGGGATTGCATTAAACTGAAGAGCTTTTGTACAGCAAAGGAAACTAACAAGAACCTCAACAGAGAGCCAACAGAATGGGCAAAGATTTTTGCCAGCTACTCATCTGATAGAGGACTAATATCTAGAATATACAAAGAACTTAAGAAACTCATTGCCACAAAAAACCCACAAATAATCCAATAAAAAATGGTCAAGTGAACTAAATAGACACTTCACAGAAGAAGAAATACAAATGGTCACTAAATGTATGAAAAAATGTTCAACATCATTAGCAATCAGAGAGTTGCAAATCAAAACTACCCTGAGATTTCACCTAACCCCAATATGAATGGCAATCATTAAAAACACAAACAACAACAAATGCTAGCAAGGATGTGGAGAAGTAGGAACTCTAATACATTGTTGGTGGGATTGCAAATTAGTGCAACCACTTTGGAAAACAGTGTGGAGGATCCTCAGAAGACTGGGAATGAACCTATCATATGACCCAGCAATACCACTTTTAGGTATCTACCTAAAAGAATGGAAACCAAACTACCAGAGTAATGCATGCCTATTTATGTTTATAGCTGCACAATTCACAATTGCCAAACTATGGAACCAGCTGAGATGTCCATCAACAGATGAATGGATTACAAAACTATGGGATATTTACACAGTGGAATTCTACTCAGCCATAAAGAACAAAATTATGTCATTTGCAGGGAAATGTATGGAACTGGAGAATATTATGCTAAGTGAGATTAATCAGTCACAAAAAGTGAAAAGTCAGATGTTCTCCCTAATATGCAGAAGCTAGGAAGAAAATGGGACATAGAAGAGACTCCAAACAAAAGAGGAGAAATCTTAGAGGAGTGAAGAAGGCGACCTAACAGCGAGATGGGAGGGGGGAAGAGGGAAACACCTCAATGGACACAATCTAATCAAAGCCAATCACTGTGCTGAGCATGGGAAGTAGGAAGGTGGGAATAAGGTGGGAACGGGGGCTCAATGATTGCTAAGTGCATGTATGCCTCTAGCACTCTGAACTTCATCAAGATATATGATTACAATGCACCAATAAAAAAATTCATATGGAACAACAAAAGACCCAGAATAGCCCAAACAGTTCTCAGCAATAAGAACCATGCAGGAGAAATCACAATACCTGACTTCAAATTATATCTCAGAGCCATAGTAATAAAAGCTGCATGGTATTGGCACAAAAGCAGACACATGGACCAATGGAGCAGAATAGAAGGTTCAGAAACAAATCCACACACAGCCAATTGATTTTTGACAAGGGGTCAAAAACATACACTGGAAAAAAGATAGCCTTTTCAACAAATGGTGTTGGCAAAACTGGCTATCCATATGCATAAAAATGAAAATAAATCCCACTTTCTCACCCTGCATAAGTCAATTCAAGATGGATGATAGACCTGGAAATTAAACCAGAGATTTTGCAGTTACTTGAAGAGGGCATAGGACCAAAACTCCAACACATAGGCAAGGGTAAAAACTTCCTCAACAAGACCCAAAAGGCAATTCTTAAATTTTTGTGTATTTTAATACTTTATTAGTACTCTCATTTACATATTTTTTCATGAATTCTTCTAATAACCCTGAATTTATGTCAAATAGAATTAACATCTGTTGACTATTACTCAAAATCATAATTTATGATTTATCTCCTGATGCTCATATCAACACTACGCATATAAAGAATTGCCCCACTTAACGGATGAGAAGACTAAGGTTCAACAATGACTTAAGTTATTATTAAATTTACCTCACATCTAATGCAAGAACTGCATTCTAATCTAGATCTTCCTTTTCCTTTCTATTTTATCAATTTTTATGTATAACATAATAAATCCACATATGTACATATTGCATCATTTAAAATGTTTTGAACTACTGGGAAAATAGGAAATAATGTTCTGAAATAATGATACAACTGTGTTTCTAAATTTCAAACCATTAAACTAACATGCATATTGAAAAATAAACACTGAAGCTCCTAATAACTTTTTAATAATAGGATATAATTCATGGCTTTTCTGCAATTTGATAATGAAAGGCAAGTTTTCTGTACTCTAACTGGCATTGAATATAATAATTCATTCTCCAAAACCAATTTATACAGCAAACATATTCAATACAAAGATGATTGAATTCCTGTATTTCCCATTTGTCATTTGGCAGCAATTTGTGTGAGATTCACGAATGATAGAGTGAGAACTGATGGTAGCTATTTCTTCAAGATATGTGGGAAAGAGCAAGGGTATTGAAAGCACGTGTCAGTTAAAATCACTCATTTTAGATTCAATGACCAGCAGTGACAAAAATCCCTAAGACGATATCTATCTGTAAGGATTAATAGAGTTTTACCTGAGGATTATTCTCGGTCAAAAAAAAATGTGTTTTATTTTTTCAGTAGCACATTTGACAACCATTGTGGCCAAGACAGCAGTGAACTTTCAAATCTATTTTTCCCATGTGTGTGAATTTTAAACTGAGACTTTAGTAACTTTACAACTTATTTTGGAGACACAATGGTATTTGTAACCAACACTCCATAAACATGCCTGTTGCCACTATCATTGAAAATAAAGGTTTTGTGAATACAATAATTATAAAATAATTGGCAACTCCATTTGCAGAACTGACAATTTCAATTTTTATCTTTTAGTATATTTTACAACTTCTGAAACTAAGACCATAAAAATCATGTCTTTTCCTATACATTGAAACTATTTAAAGTGCTTTTTCACTCCAGTAATCCACATTGTGAGGTTATCTCCCAAACAATCGTTCCAAATATTCTCCATCACCATGCAGCTGTGTGGACTGGGTGGGGGCCATAGACCTTGACAGGGCCACATCCTTCAGGGTAATTCAAAGCTTCTTACTATATATAACAGCCGCCACAGCAGTGCACAAAGCAAATGGTTGGGCGACCTACAATCCTTCCAATTGATACGTGGCATTTTTCTGGCTACTGAAATTAGTTTAAAATTATCCCTGCCATTATAAAAGTTGGTATTTATAGATAGAGTTCTGGAATTGGATGCCCACCCCCTCCTAATGATGGAATCTGTGGGTGTGCCATCTGCTTGCACCTCTGAGAGACATCAATCTGAAGATAAAACAGAAACATACAGTAGGCCAGTATCTTGATTAAACTGCCTAGAGAATGTTATGTCTCTGAAACTTTTAAACCATATGAAGAAATCCCTTTATAACTAAGTCATTTGGAGATATATTTGCATAGCCCATTAAAAATAGTCATAACTGATTCTCTCCTTAAATCATAAATATTGTCAAAACAAATATTTATGTAGAAGTATTCCACCTCATGATTTTCACAATTAAGTCATGTTATAGATTATTTAGTGGGTGATTTAAGAGAATATATGTTAAGCGAGATTAGCCAATCACACAAAATGAAGGGTCATATGTTTTCATTAATATGCGCAACTTAGGGAGTAGTGGGGACACAAAAGGGACTCCAATGACAATGGAGAACCCTCAGTGGTGCAAGGGAAGGGGTACAAGGGAAGGGGAAGGGTAAGAAAGTAGTGAATCCATGGAATTACTGTCATAAACAATGT
>PVJS01018353.1:27500-34990 GCA_004027185.1 Glis glis | reverse complement strand
CGCAAAAAAAAAAAAAAAAAAGAGAAGAGAGGAGGTTGGCAATATGGGGGATTCTGGGATTTACTGGGTCATGAATTGCACAGCGCCCCAGGGCATGGATTTGGGAGGCTGGGGTTGGGGACTGGGTCAGCCCAGGGGATGCACAGAGTCCTGAGGACAAGCTATTTGTAGTGAGGGGCAAACAGAGACATGGGCATCCAGCAGATCCTGCAAGGGTCTGCGGGAAGGGTGCGGGTCTCTAGGAGCACTGGGAATCCTGCAGGACTCTCAGTGATGGTGCTCATGATGAGGAGGTGGTGCTGGAAGTACCCAATCACTGTTGTGAATTTTTAGATTCCGTAGGCCATCCATGTGGGCACCGCTACACCACAGTTAACGAGGAGTGGTGTGGTCTTGTCTCCCTGATGTCAACCTCCAGTTCGACGGTATCTCTTTGTGGTTGGTTAGTGGTAATCAAGCCCCTGGGTTGAAATTGCTTCAGGCACAGATGGATCCAGGTGCTCAGAAACCTGGTACCTTGCTCTGTCTCTGACTTCCTCTAAATTGGCTTTATCTTTAGGCAGCCATGGTGGAGACTTAGGGCTGACTAGGGACCTGGCACCAGGGTGGCAGAAGTAAATGTCACCTGACCTCTGCCCTTCATGGGCTTACATTCTAGAGGGAAACACAGAAAGTACAGAATGTATTAGAGTGCAAGGTCTCACGGACTGTATCAGAAGATGTACAGGCCTCATGGGAACACAGTCTTCCAGCTAACATTTATGTAGCACCAACTGTATGCCATGCTCTGTGCAACCTGCTGAGGACATGGGGAAAAATACTTCCTGTCCTGAAGGAACCTACAGTATATGGTGGGAGACAGAGAGCAGATGTGTGGTGTGGCAGGGTGGTGGGCGGCAGGAGAGCAGAGGAGGGCTGGCACACACAGAGGGCACGTCTGTGTTGATAGCCCTCCCGAGGAGGGGCTGAGCTGATGCAGGAGGCAGAGAAGGGGTCAGCCGGGGGAGCAGGGGCATGTGTGCGCATGCCCACATGTTTATTGGGGTGTGATGACCAAGAGGTGGAGGGGTGAGGAGGGCTTTCTAGGGAGGGGGACCGGCAAGGGCATTCAGGGAAGTACCGGCCATGGCAGGGAACAGACTGTCTCAAGGGGTTAGAGAAACTTTCCCAGAGCAATGAGTGGGATGACAGGGGCGGGGAGGGCTCCTGAAGGCTGTGGGAGTCAAGTGGTAGTGTTTTTTTCCTGACTCATATTGGTAACTTGAGATCTGCCCCAGCGGGAGTATTTACACCATGGGAACTGGCAGGTGCTACAGATCAAAGTTCCCCCAACTCCCCGTCTCAGAGAGCTGGTTGTTGAGCGTTACCAGCATGCCACAGGACGGAGGGCCATGCTGTGCCAGGGGTCAGGCGGTGTAAAGACACAACAAGATAGGGGCATTGGAGATCCACAAAGAGATGGATCCCATTTAGAGGGTCAGCTGGGTGGGGTGATGGCAGGGGCAGCTGGAGAGGGGGCAGGGGCCAGATCCTGCAGGGCCAGGCTGAACTGAGCAGGGGACCTGTCACTGCCCACGTCCCCTCCAGGCATCGACTCCTACCTCGAACTTGAAGGATTAACCCACCAAGGGGAGCAACCACCCCTAGTCTCCACCAGCCCCCCACCCCAGAAGGGCAGCGGTGACTGGTAGCCACACCGCGGCAGAAAGACCGAAGGCTGCGCCTGAGGCTCCGAGCTCAGCCTCCGGGACTTCCCGGTTCAGAAGGGGAATTCGGGTTGCAGGTATTAAGTAGCTTAAGAGGTGGTTTCGTCAGCTTTGTCAAAAGCACATTAATATCTCACAACGCCAACTGCTGTCTTGTTTCTTTAGATACAATAAGCTCCTTGTAAACCTGGTCATTAGGGGCTGTGCGCGCTGTTTATTTTGCACATTTTCATGAGAAGCTGAAAGAGCAGCCCTGAGCCGGGAGGGGCCCCGGCAGCGCCGAGCCGCGGGAAGGAGGTTGGCTAAGTAATTTTTTAAGTGAGGCAAATGAAGGGTTTGGTGGGAGCCGCTCTCTCTGTGCTTTCAACCTTTTCTGCTCCTGGCTCTTTGCTTTCCTGGCAGGGCTCTGCCTGACAGCAGGGATTCCGCAGACCGAGGGTGGGCCAGGCCTGGCTCCGTCCTGTCTGGAACCCCAGCCCCCAGCACAGCACTGCACAGTGGGGGTTGGACATTTGGGAGGACAGCCTGTGTGGTGGTGTGTGAGTTTACTCATTTTATCATTCATTCATTCATTCATTCATTCATTCTGTGGATGGATAGCTCTGAATGCCAGCAATGTGCCGCGTACTGAGCAGGTGCGGGCAGGGGTAGGATGGTGCAAGAAGTCTGTTCTCCTGCCTTCCCTGAGCTTGCTCCTTCCAGCCGCTCTGGGCTCTTGCCTCTCAGAAGTCCTTGGCAGTAGGGGCTGGCTGCATCAAGGAGCACTTGCTCAGGCAAAGCCTGACGTGTCTGGTCCTATTATTATTATTGTTGTTGTTGTTATTATTATTATTATTTTGGTTCTGGGATTGAACCAGGATCATTCTCTCTCAGAGTTACACTCCCAGCCCTTTTTATTTTGAAAATGGGTCTTGCTAAGTTGCTGAGGCTGGCCTTCAACCTGTGATCCTCCTGTCTCAGCCTCCCAAGTACTGGGATTTCAGGTGTGTACCACTGTGCCTGGCTGGTCCTGATTTTTGTCTCCACAGACTTTTTTTAGTTCTTTCCATGTGATGCAGTAGAAGAGATTGGGCTCTGGATTCAGAAAGATCTGGCTTCTAAGCCTGGCTCTGTTTGCTATTGGCTGTGTGGATCTGAGCAAGTCATGTGACCCCTCTTTGTCTCAGTTTCCTTTGTGCAAAAAAGCAATATTAATCCTTGAGCAGAGGTGGTAAGGGGTTATTTCTGAAGACTCCATAAGATAACAGTAACAAAGGCCCCCAGTGGGTTTCTGATCCAGAGCAGGCACTCAATTAGCTCACCCTTCCTTCCTTCCTTCCTTCCTTCCTTCCTTCCTTCCTTCCTTCCTTCCTCCTTCTTTTTTTGTGGTATTGGGGATTGAACCCAGGTGGATTCTACCTCCAAACTAAACCCCAGCCCTATTTTATTTTTATTTTGAAACAGGGTCTTGCTAGGTTGATGAGAATCTCACTACTTGCTGAGGCTGTCCTCGAACCTGTGATCCTCCTATCTCAGCTTCCCAAGTATTGGGATTACAGGCAAGTGCCACCATGCCTGGCTTTTTTTATTTTATTATTTTTTTGTGGTACTGGGGGTTGAACCCAGGGGCATTCTACCTTTGAGCTACACCCCAGTCTGATTTTATTTTTTTTGTTTTGAAACAGAGTCTTACTAGGTTGCTGAGAGTCTCGCTATGTTGCTGAGGCTAGCTTTGAATCTGTGATCCTCCTGTCTCAGCCTCCTGAGTACTGGGATTACAGGTGTGTACTACCACACCTGGCTCTTCTATTTATTTCAATGAGGATTCTTTCAGGACGCTGGTCTGGATTGCCTTCAGCTGGAAAGCCCTTCCCCCATGCTCCTACGAGGTGCTTCTCAGATTTTTTTTTTAATCTTTATGTTCCTTTATTGGAGCAAGATTCCTGACCGGTATACAGTGATGTATTTACTAAACAGAGACCTGTGCAGAAATTACATACTATCCATCTAGACAGGTTTTGGTTACACTTTGCCTATTGATGGAATAGTTTCATATATAAAGTTTTATACATCAAAAAGCTTTGAATTTGACCAGGCTGTCCATTAATTCACCTTTGAAAAAGTGGCATTTAATTTCAGCTATATTTTACAGCATTAAAAAGCTTATGCATTAGGTAGCTTCCCAAAATGTTATTCTCTGCACAATGGCATTGAACAGATCCCACCCAGATTCACACAGTGGCGTTTGAGAGCTTTATGCTAGACACCTGGGACTCAGGTGTCTAACATAAAGCTTCTCAGATTTTTTTTTCTTTTTTGTGGTACCAGGGATTGAACGCAGGGGCGTTCTACCTCCGCGCTACGCCCCTGGCCCTATTTTTTATACTTTATTTTGAAACCAGGTCTCACAAAGTTGAGGAGGTCCTCACTAAGTAGAGAGAGAGAGAGAGAGAGAGAGAGAGAGAGAGAGAGGGAGAGAGAGAAAGAGAGCTGAGGCTGGCCGCGAACCCGGATCCTCCGGTCTCCGCCTCCCAAAGTACTGGGATTACAAGCGTGTGCCACCACGCCTGGCTAAGCTTCTCAGATTTTAAGGGACATAGGAAGCTCCTGGGAGTCATGCTGGACTGGATTCTGGTCCAGTGGGCTGGGAGAGGGGCCAGAACCTCTGCATTTCTCACATGCTTGCAGGCAATGTCCATGCTGCCAGGGTCCCCAGCGGACCCCACTTTGGTTTGGGCAGCAAGGCTGTGGAGCACTTTGCATCTGCTTTGATCCTATTTTGTTCTGTCATTGCTATTTGGGAGCTGTATTGGACAGGGTTCTCTAGATTAACAGAATACACAGAATGAGTATATTTGAAAAAAGGGATTTATCAGATGGGCTTACAGTTTGGAGCAATGTAGTCCCAGGTTCTGACTGCACGTGGAGAGTCAGAGGAACCAGTAGCTGGTCGAACGGTCTAAGAGCTGGAGTCTTAGGATCGGAGCAACCACTAATTCAGTCCCAGTCCAAGATGTGAAAATCAGGAAGCTCTTCGGAGAAAAGCGAAACCGGCGGCCGATGATCTCAGGTGAGAGCAGATGCGTTTTTCCTCGGAAAGAGTCGCACACACTCTACGCGGCTTCTCCCTCTTTTATCTAAGTCCCCACCTATCAGAATCCTGCTGCCTACATTCAGGGCAGGGCTTTCTGTTTAATCTGCTGTTACACACCCCAAATCACATAATCTTGGGTGTGTCATGATCAGGTCAAGTTGACAACCTAGATCGACTATCACAGGAGCAAATAGCTGCGAGTCTGTAAACTCCTCCTGGGTAGAATTTCTTCTAGAGGGTTTCCTGGACATACCATGTTTTCTTTGATTCTAAGGTGCTCACGTGCACATTTCAATATTTCTGCAGTTGGCGTGTGTCTTATCATTGATGGGTTCATTTATTGCGGCATCTGTGTCATTCCTGAACAGTTATCATGACACTGATGTGTGCCTTTTAATTAATGATAATGGTGACCTGACAAAAGTTTATTGAGCAAGCCAACAAATAAGCCAATGTATGCCTGTGTGTGCGCTCACCTGCAGGCAGAGTATACTACACGTTTGCATTCTCCTAAACAGATGAGAATCCTGTCAAATATCAGAGTCTCTGGGGCGCCAGGATCTTTCGTACTTCTCTTATTAAAAGTCTATTTGACAATATCAAGATGTATGTACGTGCCACAACGCAGCAATTTCTCTTAGAAATGTGTCTTGGGGAAACCCCTGCACATATGCACAGGGACATGTCTACGAGGTTTGTAACCACCACAGACTAGGAATCAGCCACGTTGGCTATGGCTAACGCAGAAGAGTGATAGCGCCTTGCTGGATGTGAATAGGAAGGACTATTACACAGCAGAGAACGTGAGTGGATCCAAGCTATGCATGTCGACAGGGATGAATTTCAAAGACATACACTGAACCCAAAATTCAAGCTGCAGAGAAACACGGAGAGTATGGTTTCGTCTGTACGAAGTTAAAAACATGTTTATAGACCATTTTGAAGTGCAGGTTGCCCTTCGTTACCCGTGAGGGATTAGTTCTAGAACCTTCTGAGGATACCAAAATCTGAGGATGTTCCAGTCTCTTCAGCTGCAGGTGCGGCACACGAGGACGTGGAGGGCCGACTGTTGTGTGTGTGCAGTGGAAGTGTGTCAAGCAAGGGAATGAGAAGATTGCTTCGACGTGCCAGGGACACTTTGACCTGGTGGTAGTATGTGAGTCTGACTTTATTATTATTCTTTATCCCGTGCTGTGACTGAGCTTGCTGGCTGTTTCCTGATATCTGGTTGTTACGGTTTGGATTTAGAAGGTCCCCCAGACCTCAGTGATAGACAAGGCAGCCATGTTGGAGGTGGGGCTTGGTTGCTGAGGAAGGGTCCTGGGGGTGTGGCCTTGGGGACTATATATATGTCCCTCCTCCCCTCTGCTCCCTCTCTCTCTGCTTCCCGCTGGCATGCCCTGAGCTCTGCGGACTTCATCTGGCCTAACGTGGACTGAAACCTCCAGAACTAATTTGTGAGTAAACAAATCTTTCTTCCTCTAAGTTGTGGTCGTCGGGTATTTGGGATCCCAGCAGTCCATTTTTCCAAGTTTTGCCTGGACATATGGCTTCCCAGAATACAGACTTTAGTTCCCAGTCTCCCTTGCAGCCAGAGGGGTCACATGACTCCTTTCTAACCAATGGGGTGTAAGGAGAAATGGTGGGAGCAACTTTGGAGACACATCCTTCAGGACAAGGGAGGTGCCCCTCTCAGCCCTTTTCTCTGGCACATGGACTATGGGGCTCCAGCCGCCATCTTGGATGCTGAGCCAACCTTGAGAATGGGGTGCTGTGTGGTGGTAGAATAAGATAAAGGGTGTCTGGAGTGTCCCATCAGCCCTGGATCGCTTGTCTCCAGGGCTGTGCGATGAGAGAGAAATCAAAGAAACACCTCATAGCCAAGCCTCATCCTAATGAATACAGTTATATGAATTTAAATAGTCTTTTCATCTTATGTATTTTTAAAATAAATTGTGTTGTGGTAAGATACACGCATGTGTGTAGTAAAATGGCTACTATCGTGGGACAAATGAATACATCCCTCATCTCACATAGCCCCATTTCTCCCCTCCCCCAGGGCACGAACAGCTATAATCTATTCACTTTAACAAAAGTCCCGAATAGAACACACTGTTATTAACTATATTCTTCAGGTGGCACATTAAATCTTTCCACTTGTTCATTCTGCACACTTGCTACACTGTCTCCTTCCATCTCTATTTCCCCACCTCCTTCCCATTCTGGTAACCACTGTTTTATTCTCTCTCACTATATATATATTTAACCTTGTTTTTTGGGGTTGGGTTTTTAGATTATATGTATAAGATCATGTAATATTTTTCTTTCTATGTCTGTCTTATTTCACCTAACATAATGGCCTCCAGGTTTATCCATGTTGTAGATGGCAGGATCCTTTTTTAAGGGCGACTAATAGTCCACTGGTGCGTGCGTGCGTGCGTGCGTGTGTGTGTGTGTATGACAGTTTTTTTTTTAATCCATCTATCCATTGATGGACACTAGGTTGTTTCCATATCTTGGCTATTACTGTAATGAACATAGGAACACAGATATCTATGAGCTCCTCATTTCATTTCCTTCGGGTATATATCCAAAGGGATTGCCTGCCTTCCTTCCTTCCTTCCTTCCTTCCTTCCTTCCTTCCTTCCTTCCTTCTTTGTTTGTTTCTTTCTTCTTTTTGGTACTGGGGATTTAACCCAGGGACAGTCTAC
>PVJS01018353.1:0-25000 GCA_004027185.1 Glis glis | reverse complement strand
AGAAACGACTCCACAGTGAGGATGCACAGGCCTGGGGGTGTGCATCTAGTTCACCCTCCCTCCAAAGCCAGCGCCTCCCTGCGGCTCACAGTCCTTGTGATTTCCATGGCCTGCTGCACAGAGCCAGGGCATCCTAGCCACGGCCAGCCAGGCCCAGAGCTCCCCATCGTCTCTGCTCTGACTCTTCTATCGCTTTCTCTCCCAGCTGAGCGAAGCCATCCCTTCTTCTCCATCGAAAACAATGTCCTCTTCATTCTGGAGGGCAGAGCTAGGAGCCACAGGTGGGAATGTACAGGTAGGGTTGGGGCTAGGTGAGGGGCCTTGGGGTGCAACCTTCAAGGGATACAGTGAGTATGTCCCGTTCTGCACCTCACTCTAACCCGACCCTGTGCAGGGGAGGAGATGTCAGGTCAGTACCTGGGTGAGTGTTCTGGTGTCCCAAACTGCCTCCCAAGGTAGTGAGCTACCTGTCACTGGAGGGGTTCAAGCAGAAGGTGGTTGGCTGCCTCTTAGGGATGCTGAAGAGGGAATTTCTATAGTGGCTGGGATTGCGAGGTTCCTTCCATCCCACAGGAGCTAGGGTTCTAAGAAGCCTTCCCTGGGCCTCATGGTCCAGATCCGTCTTCCTCTTTCATCTCCTTTACCTCCACGATCACTCATCTGCCAATTAACCACAGGCGGCCTGGCTCTTGTACTGCTGTCTTGTCTTGTTATTTCAAGTTTCATGTGTCATTTTCCTAATAGAACTGAATCGAGGACACGGATTGAATTTCATTCTTTTTGTTTTCTCTCTCAGTGGGTTTGGGAGACTCAAATGTTTATTAAACATCCTCTCTGTGCCAGTAATTCACATATCATTGATAATTATCACATCAACCCCTCAGGTAGGTTCTTTTAATGAGTCCATTCTGCAGATGAGGAACTGGAGGCTGATAGAGGTTGATAAATGTTGGCTAATTATATATATGTATATATATTCTGTATTATGTATTACATATATTCCCAGTATCAATATACATATCAGTACTGGGGATTGAACCTAAGGGCATTGTACCTCTGAGCTACACCCCCAGACATTTTTATTTTTTATTTTGAAACAGGGTCTTGCTAAGTTGCTGAGGCTGGCCTTGAACCTGGGATCCTCCTGTCTCAGCCTCTCAAGTACTGGGATTACAGGCATGCGCCACCACGCCTGGCAGCTACTATTTTTAATGGAGACTCAGGACCATGCTGTCAGACTACCTGGGTGTGTAGTCTTGGACAAGTTGCTTAACCTTTCGGAGCCTCAGTTTCCTTACTGTGAAATGGGATAACAACATTACCTACATCACAGTTTCTCGTGAGAGTTAAAGAGTGAATGCACATGCAAAGCTCTTAGAACAGCGCATGCGTGAGCTCTCCGTACACATTAGCTATTATCATTATCCTTGTGGCTATGACAAGAATAGTGGGCCTTGTTGAATCCAGAAAAAAAAAAAAGAAGGAACAGAATATAAGTCTCAGTGTTTCTGGGTGTTTAACAGATTCAAACTGGTCCTCTGGGAGGAAGAAAGACCGCTCACTTGCAGAGCTGCTGACAACCTCTGTATTGTCCCCCTTCCCAGGAGAGAGTGTTCTGCCTCAGCAGCCATTTGTACACATGGACATGTAGGTCTCTTAGGAATCTAATGGTAGGAACCAGTCCCCTGGGACTTGGTCATCTTTGGGGCAAGTGCAAGAGACTATGAAGTGGAGGGCAAAAATCTTGGTCTTTTTTTTTTTTGCAGTGCCAGGGATTGAACCCAGGGGTGTTCTACCTCTGCGCTACACCCCTGGCCCTATTTTTTATACTTTATTTTGAAACCGGGTCTCACAAAGTTGCGGAGGGCCTCACTAAGTAGAGAGAGAGAGAGAGATAGGGAGAGAGAGAGAGAGAGAGAGAGAGAGCGAGTTGAGGCTGGCCGCGAACCTGGATCCTCCGGTCTGCGCCTCCCAAAGTACTGGGATTACAAGCGTGCGCCACCACGCCCGGCTAAACTTGGTCTTTAATTACTGATTCCTTGATTGAACGCACTTTGGCAGGTTTCTCTGTGCCAGGCACTGGGCTAGGGAAGCGGATGAGTACGTCGGAATTTTTTCTCTGAGGCATCACAGTCTGAGGGGTGGGGTGGGGGAGGACTGAGCTCGGAACCCCCGAAGTCAGCTCGTGCACAGATCAGAGCAGACAAGACAGCTGGTCCACCTTCTACCTCTTCACCATAGTCCCAGAGAAGAAAGGGGTTCCTGAGGGATGAGAAAAATTACTGAGAAGTTGCAGCTGACCCAGAGAGCTCGGTGAGGACAAAGGCCAGGGAGGCTGAGCTGGTAGCATCTGCCATGGCCTGGGTGGAGGGTGGAGGCAAGCTCTCGGGGCACCACCTGGGCCCCTGCCACCCTTGCTGGGGAGGAGTGGGCTCTGGAAAGAGGCGCCCTGCCCCTGCCCCTGTTCTGCCTCTGCTGCTTTGGTGGCTGTTGAGAAGGCAAATTCTGTTTGCATTTCTGTCATTTAAAACAATGTGGTGTTGTGACACTCTGGAATCTGGAGATAAATGTTTAATAAAAGGATTCAATTTGATATGATGTTGGAACTTAATTAGATCCACAATGCACAGAAGGCTTGGCAAGCCCTTCAATTAGGAGCTACTTAAGGGTCTTGTGTGTGAGGATCCGCAGTGCTGTTGAGGGGCTGCGGGGCTGGGGCGGTGCCTCCCAGCCTGGAGGCCTGTCTTCTGCAGATGTGGAAGTTCTGGCAGTGGGGCTGGAGGGTCCTGGCCCATTCCACACTTGGGAATCTGCATCTGCAGGCACGGGGCTGCCTTGTCTGACCATAGACTGATGCAATCGAACCTGACATGCGTGGGGTCCAAGACTGCAACCCCAGGTTGGGTGAGGACTCCTGAGAGGCCAACTTTGGGCAGGGGAACTGTCATTAAATCCTCCTGACCCTGAGTCCAGGGGCAGTGAAGGTCAAGGCTGATGGAAACTGGTAAAACAACCATGTTTGGAAGCCGGGCATAGTGTTGCATGCCTATAATCCCAGTACTTGGAAGGCTGAGACAGGAGGATCGTAGGTTCAAGGGCAGCCTCAGCAATGTAGTGAGACACATAGCAACTTAGCGAGACCCAGTTTCCAAAAATAAATAAATAAATAAATAAAAGGGCTGGGGCATATCTTGGAGGTAGAATGCCCCTGGGTTCAATCTCCAATACCACAAACAAAACAAAACAAAGCAAAATAAAAACAACCATGTTTGGGATTCTAGCCAGGACTGACATTCCATAGGATGTACTAATATGTCCACACTGATGATCATATATGGGTTGATAAAATGCCTTTTGTCCATGCACCCCTGAATTCCTCTCCTCCCCACTGCTCTGACCAATCTGGCATCTCCTAGGAATCTCTTGGACCTCCCCAGCAACCAATGGGCTGGAGTCTGGGGAGCAGGGTGTCTCTGGGATGCGGTTTCAGCACCACGGCCAGCGCCCATGCCCTCTAGTTGGGGGCCAGGGCCTCCGTGTTGTGACATCTGTTGACTATTACCCCACGTCCAGCTTGCAAAAATGAAGCAGTGTGGGTGGGGAGAGAGTACAGACCTGGAGACCAGGCTTCAGACTCAGACCCTGTGAATTTAGGAGACTCAGCACTGCTCACTACGGGCTGTGTTGATAATGCTCTGAGAGTCCTCTGTACATAGCGCTAATATCACCTACCTCAAAATGTTGTGAAGAATAAAGAACATAAATACTGTGGGTGACCCCAGGGTGTAATGGTTAGCACTTTAGGTTCAGACTCCAGCAATCCGCATTCAAGTACAGCAGGACATTTTTGATGGGTATGGAGTTTAAGAGCATAAGGTTTAAGAGCATAAGAGCTAGAGGAGCCAGACTGTCTGGGTTCCGATCCCACCTCTGCCACGTAGTAACCATGACCTTGGGTAAGAAATATCACCTCTCAGTGCCTCACTTTGCTCATCTGGGAAATGAGATGTTAAGTATTATTATGATTTGGATCTTAAATGTCTCTCAAAAGCCAGGCGTGGTGACACATGCCTGTAATCCCAGGACTTGGGAGTCTGAGACAAGAGGATTGTGGATTGCAAGTTTGAGGATAGCCTCAGCAATGCAGTGAGACTCTCAGCAACTTAGAGAGACCCTATTTTAAAACAAAGAATAAAAAGTGCTGCTAGGGGAGCTTGGAGGTAGAATGCCCCTTGGTTCAATACCCAGTACAAAAAAAAAAAATGTCTCTCAAAGGTCACGTGTTGAAGTCTTGGTCATCAGCCTCTAGTGCTACTGTAAGGTGGTGGACCCTTTAAGAGGCGGGACCTGGTGGAAAGAAGTTGGGTTCTTGAAGGGGATATTGAGATCTTGGCCCCTCCCCTCTCTCTCTCTCTCTCTGCTCCCTGGCTGCCATGAGGTGAGCATCATTCTCCACCATGGGCTCCCCACTATGATGTTCTGCCTGGCCACAGGCCCCCCAAACAATGGAGCCAAGTGACCACGGAATGAGGCTGTGAACCCCCAAAAATCTTTCCTTCTTTTAAGTTATTTGTCTCAGGGATTTTTGTCACAGTGATGGAAATCTGACTAACACAAGTGTCTACTGGGTTGTTGGAAGGGTAAATAAGTTAATATTTTGCATTTGTAGAAGACTTAGAAGAGAGCTGGGCGTGGTGGCGCACACTTGTGATCCCAGTACTTGGGAGGCTGAGACAGGAGGATGGCAGGTTCGCGGCCAGCCTCAGCTACTTAGTGAGGCCCTCCGCAACTTAGTGAGACCCCGTTTCAAAATGAAGAATAAAAAATAGGACTGGGGGCATAGCTTGGAGGTAGAATGCCCCTGGGTTCAATCCCCAGTACCACAAAAAAAGTCTTAGGAGAGTACCTGGTGCATAGTAGGAACTCAATAAGTGTTAGCCATTACCATGCGATTATTGTGTAAAGTGCCTGGCACTTAATAGGTGCTTAATAAATGATAGAAACTACAACCACATCAAGAATGGTCTTCCACTCTGCCTGCGGTAGGAGTCCCCTGTCTCCTGGGTCCCTTACCAGGATTCTTTATGACCTTTATCACCCAATGACCTATATACTGTTTATAGTCCCCTCAAATCTCATAACTTCTTGGAGGAGAGAATCTAGCTAGTTATTCAGCTAACCATATTCTCCACCAGGAGCATACTCATATGTCCAAAGAACACCCCATTCCCAGGCTTCCTCAATCCTCATTTCCCCAAACATAGCATCCCTGTCACCAGCCAGGCTATGCCACCACTCAGTAGGAGTGTCATACATCTTAGATCAAAGGACGAATGAAGGAACTGGGACCAGGGAAGTCTTTTGTCCCAAGGTCGCAGAGGATGCTTTTTCCTAGTGTTTTTCCAGCTGCACACATCTGGCCAGTTAGACATGCCCCCTTTCCATGAATACTGTGATTTCCAGAGTCCCACCCTGGGAGACGCTCGTAGGAGATATAACATAAAGGGATTCTATGGCCAAAGAAGTTTGGGAGATGCTCGGCGGAAGGAGGTTCAACAGGCTCTCCTGAGTCTTTGCCATTGTCAGGCTCCAACGTGGGAATACAGTGCATGCTTCTTCCCCAAGGTCATTTCACTACAGACTCTGTGTGTGTGCATGCACGTGTGTGTGTGTGTGTGTGTGTGTGTGTGTGTGTGTGTGTGTGTCTTTCATCTCTCAGGGCTAGATTCTTTGGGTCACCCTTTGGCAAACATTGCACTAAATGGATCTTGGATTTCACACTTGTGTTTTCGTGCAGAGCAGAGGTTGAGGAGAAAGTAGGGTACAAAGGTTCCCAGCACCTGCTTTCCCTGAGCACCAGCGAGGGAGGCATTTCTACACATGTTCCTACAACCAGCACCCTCCTGCCTCCGCCGTGCCCTGTTGACATCGGCTGATCCACCTGACCGCCTGGCTTCTTCGTGCACCCTCTTCCCTGGGCGTCTGGGACCCCACACTGTCTTGCTTCTTCCTGCTCATTTTCAGACTTGTAGTCAAGTTCCTCTTACTCTGAGTATCTTGTAAGTTTGGTGTCCTTGGGGGCTCTCCCCTTTGGCCTTCATCTTTTTATTTTTTGCTGTTTCCACATTACTCAGAGAATCTTCTCCGCTGGCTTCAACTTTCATCTATGTATGGACGACCCACAAATCTTTTTTTTGTGTGTGTGTGTGTGGCGCTGGGGATTGAGCCCAGGGATGTTCTACCTCTGAGCTATACTCCCAGCCCTATTTTATTTTTTATTTTGAAACAGGGTCCCACTAAATTGCAGAGGGCCTTGCTAAGTTGCTGAGGCTGACCTCAAACCTGTGATCCTCCTGTCTCAGCCTCCCAAGTACTAGGATTACAGGTGTGCACCACCATATCCAGCTTCTATAGGCTCTCTCTTAACAAACATGCCTTTGTCTAGCCTGTTTCCAAAGCTACAAATCTGGGATTCAGCCTTGATTTCCAACTCTTCATCTCTACTCCCACCTGCTCCCCAGTTTTTTTCTTTTTTTGGTATTGGGGATTGAACATGGGGGTGTTCTACCTCTGAGCTGCACCCCCAGCCCTATTTTATTTTTTAGTTTGAAACAGGGTCTTTGCTGAGAGTGGTCTCAAACCTGTGATCCTCCTGTCTCTTAACCTCCCAAGTACTGAGATTACAGGAGTACACCACCATGCCTGGCTTTCCCCGATTCTTTAATGTGTCCAGAACCACCCACTATCAAGCATCTCCACATCCTTGTAACGCCGCCCAGCCCCAGCCAGATTCCCTGCTTTCTCTTAGCCACACCAGGCATGACTTAGGAAGGGTAAAACTGGAGCCGCCTCTCCCTGGATGCTGCCCTATTCCTGCGGATGGGGGCGGGGGAGGGCAGACTCTGGCCAGGCCTACGGGCCCCATCGCAATGTGCTGCCTTGCTCTTCCGAAGCCCTAAGTCATTTTCCCTCCTATCTTTGGGCTTCATGTGCCTCCAGCCTGTCCTTCCCTCCCACTCTTTCCTCTCTGCCCACCTTTCTTTCTTTCTTTCTTTCTTTCTTTCTTTCTTTCTTTCTTTCTTTCTTTCTTTCTTTCTTTCCTTCCTTCCTTCCTTCCTTCCTTCCTTCCTTCCTTCTCTCTCTCTCTCTCTCTCTCTCTCTCTTTCTTTCTTTCTTTTTTTTTTGCGGTACTGGGGATTGAACCCAGGACTGTTTTACCTCAGAGCTACACCCCTGCCCTATTTTTTATCCTTTATTTTGAAACCGGGTCTCACGAAGTTGCGGAGGGCCTCACTAAGTAGCTGAGGCTGGCCGCGAACCCGGATCCTCGGGTCTCTGCCTCCCAAGTACTTGGATTACAAGCATGCGCCACCACGCCCGGCCTTCTGCCCACCTTTCAGATCCTCTCTTTTGGTGCTTTAGAACTCAGTCAGCACATGGTTTCCTTCCCCACATCCCCCCAAAGATTGGGCTGGCCCCCTCTGCTACCTACAGCACCCCAACCGGATGGGTGACACTTCCCGCACTATACCAAAATGCCCGGTTGGCCCGTTTCCTCCCCTGGCTCCTCCACTGGTGTGCAAGCCCCTGAAGAGCTTCCGAAGGGGACCCGCCCACCTCCTCCTGTTTCCATCTCAGCCCCTGTCAGGGTGTCCACAGACAGGGCAGGGTGGGAGCAAGAGCGACCGCGGTGCTGGAATTAGCTGGGCGGGGATTGGTGGAGTCACTGAGAGGTGGTGGAGGGAAGAGGTTGCACCTAGTGACTGAAATGAGGTTTGGGGACTTTCTGTGGTTTGCAGTGACCCATTTGCCCATTGCCAGCTGTGAACTGTAATTAGCATCACCGACCCAAGTCCTGGGCCTGGGACACACGGAGGAAGAGACTTTGGAGCCCGGAGGCAGAACCCATTTCTCCTCTCTGAGCTTCTCTTGTCCTCGTCTTGCCTCTTGAGCGCGGTCAGATGGACAATGAGGACCTCTATTGGCAGCCCCCATGACTCAGTTTCCTTCCTGCTTTCCTCTCTAGGGGACGCCTGCCTCTGGAGCGGGGGCTATGTGTGTTTTATTTACAGTGTATCTTCATCACCCAGCCAGGGCCTTGGCCCATGCCAGGTGTTCACTAAAGGTTTGGGATAAATTGAATGAATGCATTCATAGCCATAGCCCACTACAGCATATAAGGATACCTTGATTGGTCAGGAGCATATAAAGATACCTTTAATTGGTCAGGAGGGAAGGTATGTGCACAAGGTTTGCAGTAATTGGCTGGAATCTAACCCAGAGAAGACTCATGAGCTTACTGCAGGAATTGCTGCCTAGTGTGTATGCTTTGTGTTTCTCACAGGTACTGTTATGGTCCAGATATAGAATGTCCCCTGGAGGAGCTCATGTATTATGGCAAAAAGGTTCAAAGGTAAAATGATTGAGTGATGAGGGTTTTAATCTCATCAGTGGATAAACTCATCGGTGGATGAGTGGGTTTATTGGGTGTTAACTTAGGCAGGTAGAATGTGGCTGGAGGAGGTTGGTCACTGGGGGGTGTGGCCTTGGGAAAAAAATATATATGTCCCTCCTCCCCTGCCCTGGCTCTTTCTCTCTGTTTTCCTCTGCCTTGACCTGAGCTCTGCAGATGTGACCTGGTCTAACATGGACTGAAACCTCTGAAACCTCCAGGACTGTGAGCAAATAAATCTTTCTCCCTCTAAGTTGTGGTCATCAGGTATCTTGGGTCAGAGCAGTGACAATGTGGACTGACACAGGTGCCATGTCGTCAGAGCCCTACCTCGCTTCTTCTGCAATGATTGCTATGTTCAGTGGTCACTCTCCCCATCCACTCTGCTCCAGCCACACCGAGTTCCTCGTTTCCCCTTCAACACACAGAGTAGGCTTCTGTCTCAGGGCCTCCCCACTGTGGCTCTCCTGCCTCGTACCCATGTGGCTCTCTCCCTCACTTCACTCAGGTCTCTGATAAAAAAAATCATCTGATGGTTTATGGAACTGTACCCGCTATTGGCATTTTTATTTAAATGAGTCGACCAAATAAAGAATAATATTAAAAAAAAACATCTGACCACGACCCTCTCTTCCCTCAGCCAGATTTATTTTCTTCTTACTGCTAGTGGCTCACTGGTGTCTGATTACGTTTTTGCTTCTGTGCTTACCCTCTGTGCCTGTTAGAATGGAAGAGCTGCCAGGGCAGGGGCTTCGATTTGTTCATTGTTGGCAGCCTCAGTGTTCACCACAGAGTCTGCACGGGGCAGGTGCTCAGTAAATATTTGTGGAGTGTGTGGATAAATCGTTTGAACACTCTGTCTGATTTAGCCTTCTGCTTTCCAAAGAAATAATGTCACAGTTGTGTGAGTTAAAAAGAAAAGAACTCACTGATGTACTGCATTTCAAGGTAAGAAAGTATGTTTATGTTCATTCCCTCATTTATTCCTCCCAACTCCATATGCTGTTGGTGAAATCTTCATCTCCCCATCTTTCAAACCCATGGCTTGGAAAAATAAAAATCATTTTCCTAAAATAATCTCAATGAAGAAACTCAGGCCACCTGACTCCAAATCTGGTGTTCCTTGAGTGACAATGTCTTTGAAGTACTTGTCCTCTTGTTACCTTGGGCTCCTCATCAGAGATACGGAGATAGGAAGAGTATATTCCTGTGGGCGTGGTGGTGCATGTCTGTAATCTCAGTACTTGGGAGGCTGAGACAGGAGGACTGCAGGTTCAAGGCCAGCCTGAGCAACATAGGAAACTCTCAGCAATCTAATGAGACCCTGTTCCAAAACAAAAAATAAAAAAGGGCTGGGCTTGCAGTTTGAAGGTAGAATGCCCCTGGGTTCAATCCCTAGTACAAGAAAGAAAAGAAAGAAGAGTATAGTCCTCATAGGGTTGGGTGAAGGCCAAATGAGTTAATTTGGAGAAATGCTTGGAGAAGCTCTTGGCACATACAAAGAAGTCTGCAAATGTTAGCTATTGTCGGGTCATTTTAATATTGAGCTACGTTTGAAAGTCCCCTCCATTAGAATTCCATCCTTGGGTTTCTGAGGCCTTTTTCATGTAGTTGCATTTTAGGTAAGACTCGTGTTAAACATGGATCTTTTACTGTTGAGATTTAATCTGGGAGGGCTGCACCACATGGTCCAGGGCCTTGGGATTCACTGGATCTCACTGTCTCCACTTGTTCATGTAGATCTGTCTCCCCAGCAAGAGCCTGAGACCCCGGAGATGACAGAAGAGCATTGCTAGAAGGGGTCTGGACAAAGCTCTGTTGATTTCCCTTTCTCTTTTATATCTGCAATCCACTTGGAATTGATGTTTTCTGTATGGCGTGAGGCAGGGATCGAGATACATTTTGTTCCCCACACAGATATCCACTTGGCCCAACACCATTGCATCCTGTTGTTTGGCCTGAAAGCTTCTCCCTTTCCCTGAACTCTCTGTCCCTTCTCATGACCCCCTTGAACCTCCCATGTTTTTAAAGACACAACTAAAATCCCTCCTCTCGCGTGAAGTCTTCCCTGACTAATTCATTATTCGTTTCTTCCACCATGATTTATTTATTTTCTACTCTGTGTCAGGCATTGTGCTAGGTGTTGGGGATGGAGGGTGCTGGGGAGAGAGGTGAGTGAATCGGGGGGACCTCTGCCTCCAAGAAGCATGCAGGCTTGTGGGGGAACACAGGGACTGAGTTTTGGTGCATGCAGTGGGCATTAGGAAGAAGTCCATGACTCCTGGATGCCACCTGTGTGTTCAGTGGGGTCTTCCCAAGGGTCCACGTTGAAGCTGAAACCCTGAGGATACAGGAACTTGCTCAATAGAAGACATGGGGTGGGATGTTGACATGTCTCCATCTTCCCGCCTCAGAGCACGGGTGTATTTAGTACGCTTTCTTCATTGTTTCACCTATGTAGGTGTATGATCCTTGTAGACTAGAGGCTAGTTGTTAAAAATCCATTTCAGCCTAGTACAGGACTGAAAGCCGAGTAGGTGCTTTTTGCATGTACTGCTCTATTTTATTGTTCTGCTCTATTTTTCTATTCTTGCTGGAAATGCTATAATCTGGCCATTTGCTCAGGGGAGGTGTGTGTGGGGGGCAAGGAAAGCACCCCAGCTTCTGGAGCAGACAGATCTGATGTGAACCTCACATATCAGCCAGTTTACACTGAGCCAGTTACCCAGGCTATTTGAGGCTCCGTTTCCTCATCTGAAGAGGATGTGTAATCGTATCTACCGCATGGGCTTGTTATAAAGAGAAAAAGAAGAACTCATATGAAATCCCCATCCCTGGCACCTAGTGCGTGCTCAATAAGACACCAGTCTCTTTTTCCCATCTGGCCACCATAAGGCAGTGTGGTCTGGTGAGATGGTCATGGCCTTTCGAATCAGATGGTCCCAGGGCTAGACTCTGACTTCTCCACCTGCATGCTTCTCTTCTCTAGCCTATTTGTCCACCTGCAGAATGGGGTAATGCGTTTGAAGATTTCTGGGAAGATTATTTGAGATAATTTATGAGGAGCTGGTATCTTAGCCATCCATCCACAGCTAAAGAGCCCTACGGTTTCGGCTGCTTGCCAAGAGCGTCAGCACAGGGCTGCACGGCGTCTACCTGGCCATAGTAGCTGATCAATGAACACGTGCTGAATGATCATCTAATTCTATGTGGCTACAGGCCATCCCGGGTGGAGGGCCCGGGAGGGACAGGTGAGTTGTGTGCGGTGACACCTGGTGGCTTTTGGATGGGCTCCAGGACTCTGGGTCCAGCATGCTGTTAGCCTTCCCTCTGTGACTTTGCCCCCTTGGGTCTTGGTGACAAGGAGCTCACTGCCATATGGCCACATCTTCAGCTGGGCTGGAGCTTGGTGAAGCCCAGAGGAACGCAGCCAAGTGTGCCTGAGGGGGCCTGGGAGGCAGCTGCTCCGCTGTCGGCCCGGCTGCACAGGCTGCCCAGTCTGCTGCCAGGTCCTCTCGTGAGCAACTGGCTCTCCCCTTCCCAGGGAGATGGGTGGCAGCTAAATGTACCCTGTCTCTGCCTTCCTACTGGCCACAAGGGCGTGCCTACCCCAGTCCTGACAAGCCAGAAAGAATGAAATGAACCCGATTGGGCAAGAGTTGCTGTCAATGTGTCTGTGTCTGCTGTCCTCGGCTTCTTCCTCCATTTTTGGGGGGTACTGGGGATTGAATCTAGGGGTATTCTACCTCCAAGTTACACCCCCAGCCCTTTTTTATTTTGAAACAGGATATTGCTAAGTTGCTGAGGGCCTCGCTAAGTTGCTAGGGTTGCTAAGGCTGGCCTCGAACCTGAAGTCCTCCTGTCTCAGCCTCCCAAGTACTAGGATTACAGGTGTGCACCACCATGTTGGGCTTCTCCACTTTTGAAAGGAAGGAAGGACCCTGTGTGCAGACGGAGCAAAACTTTGAGAAAAGGGCAAGACATCAACTCTTAGTGATGCCTGCCACCTGCCTCATACTTCCCGTCAAAGACTTTTTTTTGTACTAGGGATCTAACCCAGGAGCATTCTACCGCCGAACTACACCCCCAGCACCTTTTATTTTTTATTTTGAAGCAGGATCTCGCTAAGTTGCTGAGGCTGACCTCAAACCTGCGATCCTCCTGTCTCAGCCTCCCAAGTACTGGGATTACAGGCAGGCGCCACCCCACCTGGCTAAGACCTTTGGAAATCCTCACAGTAGCTTGTGAGGCAGGGTTGTTCCTCCCACTCAGATGAGGAAACCGAGGCCCTGAAAGGTTAAGGGATTACTAGACATCGCCCAGTGTCTGCGTAGCAGAGGCGGGCTTTCCGCTCAGCCCTGTCAGGTCCCGGATTCCACACTTGCTTCACGGTTGAGGCGTTCTCACACTGAGCGGTGTAGCCATGTGTTAAGTGAAGAGCACATGCACGGCACCGCAGGATGACAGATTAAAAAAAATCTGATGCTTAAAATGTAAAAACACATCACTAGGTGCAAATTTCTTACACTGATGCTTATAGCGCTTATACAATTGTGAAATGTAAACAGAATTACCACGGAGATTCAGAGTCGCAACACTAACGGAATTCAAATGAACAGCACCGATTCAACGCAATGGTGAGGTTGCTTTGCTGGAATCTCTTCCAAATTCCCTATGTCTGGGCCAATATGTACCAAGTCCTGGTTCTCTTTCTTGACCAAGGTGGCCCCTTGGCATTATTTCAAGACCCTCGTCCACAAAGACGACCACAAAGTCATTTGCCCTCAGTTGACGGTGGCCCTTTCCTCGTTAGTTGGTGACAGTGGTACATTTTCTGCCCAGTGATAATGCTTGTGTGATTTAAAATCCAAGTCTCAGCTGGGCGTGGTGGCGCACACTTGTAATCCCAGTACTTGGGAGGCTGAGACAGGAGGATCACAGGTTCAAGGCCAGCCTTAGCAACATAGCGAGATTCTTAGCAACCTAGTGAGACCATGTTTCAAAATAAAAAATAAAAAGGGATGGTGGTGAAGCTCGGAGGTAGAACACCCCTGGGTTTAATCCCCTGTACCAAAAATGAATGAGCAAATGAAGAAATAAATAAATAAGTAAATAAATAAAATAAAATCAAAGTCTCAATGCATCAAATAATTTACTTATTTATTTATTTATTTATTTATTTATTTATTTATTTTGTGGCACCAGGGATTGAACCCAGGGGCATTCTACCTCCGAGCTACACCCCCGGCCCTACTTTTTATCCTTTATTTTGAAACCGGGTCTCACGAAGTTGTGGAGGGCCTCACTAAGTAGTCGAGGCTGGCCGAGAACCCGGATCCTCTGGTCTCAGCCTCCCAAGTACTGGGATTACAAGCGTGCGCCACCACGCCCGGCTCTGCATCAAATAATTTAAGAAGTAAAACGCTTCCTCTCTGACTCCGGCTTTCTGTCGACGCGGACCACAAGAGACATGTTTAGTTTTTATAAGGTAGAAGGAAGATTCCGATCTGAGGGCCGATTGTCACCTCATGGAAGTTGGACGCACCTGCCACTCTCCTGGAAGCTGGACATGTTTATCAATCTGTTAAGAGTTACATGCCGTCACTCGGGGTCATCGCTTTGTGTAAACACAGAGACAGGCTCCGGCGCTGAACCCGCGCAGCTGCACTGGGTGGGATGGCGCCTCCACAGACCTTTATAAGCCAGTTATGCTTAAGTGGATTTTAAAAGATTATCATCAACTCAGAAACACATACAGGTGCGTGCACACACACGGGGCCGCGCCGCCGAGTCCAGGGAGGTCTAATAGACTCTGGGAAATCCTATCCTGTCTGCTGTGACTTTGCTCAGATTAAAATGGAGCGGGCCAGCAAAGACAAGTAATTGGCCGCTCACCTTTCAGTCTCAATCTTCCGGATCTGTTTGCAGAGGGAGAGTGGCTCAGAGCAGCGTTCCTTGGCTGGCATGAGAACTTAAGGCAGGCGGTCCTCTGGGATACAATTGAATGACTCTCAAATAAGTGACAGCGAGATCCACGCTCCAGTGGGGCTCACAGGAGGGAGTGAGATGTGTCCGCTGGCGCGTTTGGAGAAAAAGGATTCTAATGCCCTCCCCCGCCCACCCTTTTTTTTTTTTGCGGTACCGGGGATTGAATGCAGGGGTGTTCTACCTCCGCGCTACGCCCCCGGCCCTATTTTTTATGCTTTATTTTGAAACCGGGTCTCACGAAGTTGCAGAGGGCCTCGCTAAGAAGAGAGAGAGAGAGAGAGAGAGAGAGAGAGAGAGCTGAGGCTGGCCGCGAACCCGGATCCTCCGGTCTCTGCCTCCCAAAGCACTGGGATTACAAGCGTGCGCCACCACGCCCGGCTTACCCTTTTTCTTTCAAGTAAACAATTTCCACATAGAAAATCACTTCTGGTCTCTCCTGTTAGTTCACTTGTTCCGCGATGTGGTGGGGTGTCTAAGAGCACAGACGTAGGAGGAAGGATCCCCGGCTTTGAATCCCAGCAATACCCCTCACTGGCTACGTGACCTTGGACGAACTACTTAACCTCTCTGTGCCTCTTTTTGCTCATCTGTAAAATGGAGCTGGTGGTAATGTGTGGCCGCGTAGTGTGTTTATTGTGGAACGTGCAGGAGACACGTGTATTGAATGCTCAGCACGGGGCCTTGCACTGGGGGCCAGAGGCGGCGGGGGATTGCGTGTGCAGCATCCATCAGCTTCCCTCCTGCATCTGGTCTGAGGTCAGGAGGGCCCCAAAAGGGACACATGCTTTCTATTTCAGTCCTCGGCCTCCGAGGCGGACTTGGGCCGCGCCTCCTCTGAGAAGCCGGGATGTCGTCAGTGGGCGCTACCTTCACCCAGGTGGCCTGCTCCCGGCTCTTGAATTTGCTGCCCATCCAAGCTTGTCTGTTCTGGTCCTGTGTTTTGTCTTTGGGAATATCATATTTTGTCAGATGGGAGCGATCTGAGGACAAAGATGACTTGTTTTATGGATGAAGCTTGGGGCCCAGGTGAGTAATAGATATCTCTAGGTACTGAGCTCTGTCTTGAAACTGATGAAGAAGTCACAGCCGGATGCGGTGGCCCAGGCCTGCCATCCCAGCTACTCGAGAGGCTGAGGCAGGAGGATCGAAAGTTCGAGGCTAGTCTGGGCAACTTAGCAAGACCCTGTCTCAAAATAAAGAAATAAAAAGGGCTGGGGGTCTAGCTCAGTGGCAGAGTGCTTGCTTTGCCTGTGCGAGGCCCTGGGTTTGATCCTCAGTAACACACACACACACATACACATTCCAATGGCCTTTTTTTTTTTTTTTGCGGTACCGGGGATTGAACCCAGGGGCATTCTACCTCCGGGCTACACCCCAGGCCCTATTTTTTATTCTTTATTTTGAAACAGGGTCTCACGAAGTTGCGGAGGACCTCACTAAGTAGCTGAGGCTGGCCGCGAACCCGGATCCTCCAGTCTCAGCCTCCCAAGTGCTGGGATTACAAGCGTGCGCCACCACGCCCGGCCCCCCATAGCTTTTTCTTGTGGTTCCATGCACACGCAGGCTTGGCGACCCACCCGTGCAGTGGGGTGGCACCTGTCTCCTGGGACAGTGTCTTACTTGTCCTGGCATCTCAGAACCGGAAGGGCGCTAGCTAGCAGTAGACACGCAGCAGATATTGGTTGCATAGAGCTGAGTTAAAAAGACAGCCAGAGTTTCCGCCCCTGAAGACAGACTTGCAGGTCTGTGAGCGAGCTGCACTGCTAAGTATGGCTCGCCTGGTGGGTCGTGTTTGGTATGCACGCTGGTTCGTGTATTTGCCAACGACAACAACAATTAGACAGCAGGTAACATTTGCAGAGTGCCTGCTATCTGCTGCTCACTCTGGTCGGTGCTTTCTACCTGCCATCTCTTTTAACCCTCCAGACGCAGCTGCGAAGTAGGTTCTGCTAGTGGTCTCGGTTGCAGACAGGGAAACTGAAACCCAGAGAGGTTAAGGGGCCTGCCTGGGGTTGCTCAGCCAGTCCTTGGTGGAGCAGCATTCAGAGTTGGCCAGTTGAGTCAACCAACATTTTCCAAGCCCCACTATGTGCTAGGCACATGCTGGGTGCGGCACAGTATGCTGATCATCAGAACTCCGTGCCTAGTGTGCTTTGGATCTTCTGGACAACTTGTTGAAACACAGATCCTGGGTCCCGCCCCCGGAGTCTGGGATTCAGTGGGTTTGCGGTGAAGCCAAGGGTCTGTCTAGTGAGTTCCCAAGTGCTGTCGGTCTGGGGACAGAATCAGTTCTTCAAGCCTGGGGGAATGCCCTGTGTGGGGACTTCTCACCTTTGGACATCAGATGTCAAGGGACCAGGCTCCCTGGGATTCATGATTTGGAATTCTAGACACCTCAGAATCATTTCCAAACTGGGCAGACCTGCGATCCCGGGGAGTCTGTGTGGGAGGTGGAGGGGAAGGCTTCTCCCACCCCTCAGCCCCCTCCTGGAGAGAGCCACGGCGCTCCTCTGTGCAGCGCTCACCCTGACCGGATGCACGCCATGCCCCTGAGCTCTCTGAGCCCTGAAGCAAACCTAGGGGTAGGGGACACACAGCTCCCTTTTATAGGTGAAGATACAGGCCCAGAGAGGTCAGGCCACTCACCCACAGCCACCCAGCTGGAGGGGCTGAGCCAGGATGTGACCCAAGTCTGTCTGCCTCCCAAACCTAGGCGGCCCCCCACGTGTCTTTCTTCCTCTGGATTTCCAGTTGTCTCTCCATCTTGCTGGTCCCTCTCCACATCCACTCCTAGTGCCCTGGGAAAGATCTAAAAATGCCTTCAAGGTGCCTAAGCAGCAGTTCGGAGCCCCCACCTTGTAGACTGACCGTGGCTCTCGGGTGATCAGCCACTTGATTAAGAGCCGCAGGGCCAGGTGACCCCAGATCCCTTCCAGATGTAATGTTCTTTGAACCTGGGGTCCTAGAATGTGTTGGAAGAGATCTCGTAGCTCCACCAGGCGCTGTACAGTCCCGGGCATGGGCCACTGGAACATTTCAAAAGTTAAACTAAAGTCGATTCTTTATACAGAGGAAAGAGCCCTGGATTTGGAGGTTGAAAACTCATTCTGGCTCTCCTACTAACTCGCTGTGTGACCTGGGGCAAGTTCCTTCCCCTCTCTGGGCCTCATTTTAAATGAGGATTGGCTGAGACATGGTTCTGGGCTCTATGATTTGGAGACCATGGTCTGCCTGGAGGTTGCTGTGTGTACGCCCACACCCCTGCTGGAGGCCAGGGTCCTTCAGGGCAGGCCCCTGGCCCCTCTTCTTTGCCTGGTTTGGTATCCTCAGGGACTAGACAGCATCTCTCATAAACTCCGGGTTCAGTGAATACTGCTGCATGGATGAACGATGCTTCCAGGTAAGCAGCAGGCTGCTCATTTCTGCAAACTGTAACGTATTGCATCCAGATAATCGCCAACGATAGCGGCTAATCTGGGTTTTAAAAAAGGAAACTGTATAATGTTTTGTCTGACTTGATAAAAGAGCTCAGCTTCTCAGCTTCGGAGAAACTGTGTTTATCTTTAACTGCAGTTTAGAAAAATAATTTTTAGTAAAACCTTCCGACAGTAATTTGACTATATGGGTTTTTTCTACCTCTAGTCATTTTCTTGGAAAAAAGCAAAAAAAAAAAAAAAAGGAGCAAGAATTACTCAGCAACAGGCGATGCTGCTTGGGAATTTAAAGGTGCAGGCCTGGAAAACGTGGCCGAGGGAGCTAGCTACTTTAAACTCTGGCTATAAATTTGCGCCGACACCTTTAAAATTAGTATCAGTTGCAGACCAACTATGAGCTCCAAATTCCAATCCTATTTTGGATGCTGACTTGCATTAGCTTCAGAAAAAGCCACTTCACCGCTCAGACCGAGCTGGCCTCTCCGGCCAAGGATAACAGCAGTGACCTAATTCATTCTGGACCAGGGCTTCTGTTTCTTTCTTTTAAAAAAAGAACCATTGGTGCCACACCGCTCGTCCCCTCGAGTCCTCTTCTCCTTCCTTCCTTCCTCTTCCTCCTCTTTCTCTTTGTCTTTTAACCAGATGAAATGTGGGCTGGGGAGATGGGAACTGTGGGTTCCACTGGTCACCTTCTTTCTTTATCAATGAAGACGCTATTTATGGAAGATCTTTGTGTTAAGGCGGAGAGGCAAGCTGCGAGCCTCAAACAACCAGGGGAGTGCTTCCTTAAGAGTTGAGTAATATTTTAGTTCTTGTCTCTTCGATGGATTGCTTTTGAAACCAGATTTCCATCCCCTCGCGAGGGTTTCTGGCTCTAACATTAAAAGGCTCCACTTTATCCAAGAACCAAAGTCCAACTGATTTTTAAGGGTCTATAGCTCTAGAACAGCTTGGCCTTAGTCTTAGCCAGAGGAAGGACTGACAGGTTTTTTTTCTAACTGCTACATTATCTATATCTATATGTGTGTGTGTGTGTGTGTGTGTGTGTATACATATGTATATATATACACACACATACACATATATTATATAATATATAATTATAATTACACATAAGCGTGGGATTCCTTATGATGTATTTGTACATGTATGTAACATAATTTGGTCAATTTCATTCCTTGGTTTTAGAGTAAACCCAGTCAGTGAATGTAGATTGACCAGGACTTATGTGGCCAAAGCTGACTCATTTAATTGTGTCATCCTGCGAGCTGGGTATCTTTACCCCCATTTGCAGATGAGGAAACTGAGGTTCAGAGAGGTTAAGCGACTTGGCCAGGGCCACACAGATAGGAAGTGACACAGCTCTTCTGACGTCAAAGTCCGTTTGCAGCAAAGTTTGCCTCCTTTCTGCTGAGCAATGCTGCCTCCTGGCACCAGGCTTGAAATGAAACGGACTAGAGCCAGCCAGGAAGGGATGGGGTCAGGCCAGAGTCCCACCCGCCCTGCACCTGCCTAGGGAGA
This sequence comes from Glis glis, assembly GCA_004027185.1. Taxonomy (NCBI): domain Eukaryota; kingdom Metazoa; phylum Chordata; class Mammalia; order Rodentia; family Gliridae; genus Glis; species Glis glis. The sequence continues at coordinate 5,605 of PVJS01018353.1, read as the reverse complement.
GGAGGGGTGGAGCTGCATGCCTGGAATAAGCAGGTGTACGGAATAGGCTCAGGGCCAGGATATGTATGTGTACGTGTGTTCGTGTGCACACACATGGGAGGAGAGAGAGAAAGAGAGAGAGAGAGAGAGAGAGAGAGAGAGAGAGAACGAGGGTAAATATATAATTAGCTGTTGTTTACTTCCCAAATGAAAATAGCATTATGGTTGATTTTAAAAGCAAGGCCTACTCTTGGTAACAAATTTAGTCTATAGAAAGGGATAATAAAGGATATGAAAATTGCTGTCTTCCTGTGGTCTGAGTAAGGGCGACCCTCCGCCAGCCTGGGGTTCTCCATTCTCAGGCTCGGCTTCCTGGAACCCACCTCCGTCTTGCCTGTTGGCAAGTTGCCAAGGAGACCACCAGAGTTATCCTTTTTTTTTTTAATTTTGGACTCACTGGTGACTTTGGGGAGGTGGGTTGCTCAAGGATGATTTCTTTGGGTCTCTTGTATACAAGATGGATTTTAAGGCTACCAAAATATGATGCTTTCAAAGTGGTGTTTTCAAAGATTGAGGACAGGGAAAATTTGTGATGCAATACTAAGAAAAAAAGAGAGCATACAATTATGTATCCAATGTGATCTAGGTCTTCAGACATCAGTCTACACTCACAGCAAGAAGACAAAGAATGTTCAGTATTTCTCCTAAAATGTTATTGATACTTATGTCTAGGCAAGAGAGTTGGGAATTATTTTAACTGTATTTACTATAGTTTTAATAACAAGCACGTTTTGCTTATACACTCAGAATAGTACGTGTTATTTATAAAAAGGAATTGCTATTTGAGGATGAAATTTTCAAAAGGTACACAGTGACTAGTGTGTTCAGAGACAAGATAGAGCAGAGCGTTCAGCAATTTCCTGTCGCCCTCAATCAACTAGCTTGGGGGACAAGGGAGCGGGGTGGAGGTAACCTAAGGGCAGAATGTTCCTTTGGGTTTCTGAAATACCCTTTTCCTTCAAATTCCTCAGCTCTGGACTCTTTTTTTTTTTTTTTTGCGGTACTGGGGATTGAACCCAGGGGCATTCTACCTCCGAGCTACACCCCCAGCCCTATTTTTTATTCTTTATTTTGAAACAGGGTCTCACTAAGTTGTGGAGGCCTCACTAAGTAGCTGAGGCTGGCCGTGAACTCAGATCCTCTGGTCTCAGCCTCCCAAGTACTGGGATTACAAGTGTCAGCCACCATGCCCGGCCCAACTCTTTTTTTTTTTTTTAATGGTACTAGGGATTGGACCCTGAGGTGTTCTACCTCTGAGCTACACCCCAGCCCTATTTTATTTTATTTTTATTTTGAAACAGGGTCTCACTAAGTCACAGAGGGTCCCACTAAGTTGCTGAGGCTGGCTGTGAGCCTGCGATCCTCCTGTCTCAGCCTCCCAAGTACTGGGATTACAGGCGTGCACCAACCACCACGCCCTGTTGTACCAACTCTTATGAGCAAGAAACACCAGTTGAAATGAGTAAGGGAAAGTTTCTCTCTATAGGAGCCCCAGAAGTCCTTTCTTATTTATATTTAGGGTTCTGCTTTCCCACTGGAAATAGTTGGTTTTATCCAGGGACATCTGCCAGAAATCAAACAGAAGGGATGGGTAGGAGAAAATGGCCCCCAGTTTCAGCAGCTCGGATGTGTGCGGCAAAATTAATGTCCTCAGCTCGGGGTGTGCTCCTGGTATGAAACTGTCAAGGCCCGGCTCGAAGGCTCCCTGGGTTTGGGTCCCCTGGCAGGAAGTGTGACTCCTAGGGGTCCTCCTGGGTGGGGCTAACAAGCCTTTCCAGGCCCCTGCTCTCTGTTCTTTTGAAACAAGTGGTAAAGACAACAATAAAAACCCTTAAATCTCAGGGGAGAGTGGAGGGGAAAGCGGATCTGTTTTATGGTGCACCTTCAATAAAAAAGATTTACAGGTAAGTCATTTTCTCTTCTTTCTAGGTGTTGGACTGAGAGGATCCAGTAAACTAAACCCCAGGGAAAGCTTGGTATATATATAAAAAAAAGTCTGACAACTGTCAAAACAAACAGCAACCAATCAGAAATACAACGTTGAGGGACGCTCCGGTTCCAGAACAATTCAGAGCAGTGTTGGCCTGTTAGAGCAAGCATTGGGATTTAAAGGGACATTGACAGGAAATGAGGATGCCCCCCCCATTTCCAATGTGGAGACTGATTGAGAGAACTGGGCAATACAGGGCCTAATTTTGCCTCCTAAGGAAGAACCAGAGCCTTAAGCGTTCATTCATTCATTCATTCATTCAGCCATCCATTCGTTAAGCGGTCACCGATGCCTTGCCTGGGCTGGCCATGAGCTGGTGATGGAGATGCAGAGTGGAAGGACACGGCCCTGTCCCGGGGAGCTCAGAGCCTGGAGGGGCCATAGCAATAATGCAGCGTGTTAGAGCCCGCGGAAGAAGTGAATGCTGGGTGTTAGAGTGGGAAATGAGGGGCAACTCCCCGTGTCCCCGTGCACATGTGTGTGCAGGTGTGATGATCGGCAGAGCTGAGGGTGAAGGACACGGAGGACCTAGGCAGGTAAAGGGGCAGGTGATGAGCAGCACACAAGCCAGACAGGTAGAAGAGTCATTTGTCCGTTCATTCATTTAGCGTGTATATTAAGCTCCTTTCGTGTCCTGCTGGGCACAAGTCCCCAAGGTTCGGAAGGACTGAGTGAACAAGATAGAGAAGGTCCTGCATTGTACTTATTGTGGGGGACAGACAATGAGCTATCAAGCAAACAGAGCGGCAAAGAGGAGGCTTCCTGACAGCAACATGTCGGGAATGCCGTAAGGAAGGACTTTGTGAACCAGGGCGAGGTGGGAGTAGAGAGGGCACCGGGCCATCTCAGAGGGACGCTGAGCCTGGAGTCAGCCAAGCAGCGATCTGGGGAGAACATTCTGGGGGAGAGATTGGCAAGGGTTTTAGGTGGGAGCGAGCTTGGTGATTGCAAGGATCAGAAGGCAGTGAGCCAGGGGACAGTAGACAGGGCGATATGGCCGGAGACCAAGCCAGGGCCCAATCACATAACACCTGTGGGCCTCGGTGAGCACTCTAAGAGTCGTCCGGAAGGACTAGGAGTGGGCAGGGAGGCCCGTTGGCCAGCCATTGAGGTGGACCCCAGGGGAAGCCGGGATGGCTCGGGTGGAGGTGGGGGCTGTGGGCACGGACAGGGGATGGCAGTTTGGGTTCAGTTCTGGAAGGAGTTGACGTTATCCGTGGGAGGATTGGATGTGATGGGGGAAGGGATGAGAACAGTTCAGGGTGACTTAAGATCAGTGCCCAAGCCGCAGGTGGATGGTGACTGTGGAGGCGGGAGAGGAGTTTGTTGGGAGTGGGGGTATCAACGCACTTGGGTGTCTACCGATGGTTCATCATGCTGTAAATTTGGGTTTATGGGAGGAGCGGGGTGGCTGGAGGGTCAGCAGAGGTCTTTTTTTTTTTGTGGTACTGGGGATTGAGCCCCGGGGCATTCTACCTCCAAGCTACACCCCCCTCCAAGCTACACCCCCGGTCCTATTTTTTATTCTTTATTTTGAAACAGGGTCTCACTAAGTTGCAGAGGGCCTCACTAAGTAGCCGAGGCTGGCTGCGAACCTGTGACCCTCCTGTCTCAGCCTCCCAAGTACTGGGATTACAAGCGTGCGCCACCACACCCGGCTCAGCAGAGGTCCTGATGGGTCCCGTTGATGCTTGGGAGAGGTGGACACAGTGCTGGAGCCTTAGGCAGCCCAGGGGTAGGGTCTATCTTTGGAGACACTAGCTTCTGGGACCCACATTTGAAAGGAGGGGACAGGAAGCAGATTAATGGAAGAGGATGCTGTTTCACCACCCCAGGCAGAGTGGCGACAGTGTGGGGATGGTGGCTGGAGGGAGGTGGGCAGGTCCGGAGCTATTTCATAGGTGGACGGTGTGGGACCCTGAGTCAGCACCCGGGGGATGAGGAGTCGGTGGACTGTGCAGTTCCCAGGCAGTGTTTTCTCCCGCCATCACGCGGAGCAGGGCAAGGGTGAGGGGTGACTTCAGTTAGTCTCGGATGTAGTAGATAATGGGGTGTCACTTCCTCAGTGTGCATCTGCACTTCCTCCTCCCTCACGAAACCCTGATTTGGCTCAATTCCTCCTTGCCCCTTCCTCTGGGTGGCCTGTGTCCCTCAGGGGACACTGACCTCACCCTGGGTCCAGGCAGGGTCCTCTTGTCTAGGCAGGTTAACCTACCCCTGGCCAGTGATTAATATGCATGGTCATGGGACCAAAGGAGGCCAATAAGACAGGAGGAGAGGTTTCCTGGGGGCTTCTGGGGAAGCGGCTTCCTTCTGAGAGCCCCTGGAAGGGGTCCTCTCTGGTCCTTTGCGTGTTATCCTTTGTGAATGTGCAGCCCCAGAGTATTGTACTAGTCTTGCCACCAGCCCGAGGAGAATGAGAGAAACTGGCCAGTGGGCTGGAGTCACCAATTTATTTATTATTTATTTTATTTTATTTTATTTTTTTTTGCGGTACCGGGGATTGAACCCAGGGGCGTTCTACCTCCGCGCTACACCCCCGGCCCTATTTTTTTATACTTTATTTTGAAACCGGGTCTCACGAAGTTGTGGAGGGCCTCACTAGGTAGAGAGAGAGAGAGAGAGAGAGAGAGAGAGAGACAGGGAGAGAGAGAGAGAGAGAGAGAGAGAGAAAGAGAGAGAGTGCTGAGGCTGGCTGCGAACCCGGATCCTCTGGTCTCCGCCTCCCAAAGTACTGGCATTACAAGCGTGCGCCACCACGCCCGGCTGGAGTCACCAATTTATGAGTATCCCGGTTCCCTAGTGTGAAGCCACTTGGAGCTGTGTCTTCTCTACTTGCAACTCTAAGCATCTCAACGGATGTGAGGACTAGCGGGACATCCAAAGTGGCCATTTCCAGCAGCCACTCGGGTTTCCGCCAGGACTGGAGCTCGGGTAGGGTCTGAGATGGAACGCTCACTCTTCCGGGAGCTGATTTCCAGGGGATCCATTTCCTAGTCAAACAAGTCTTTCCCTTCCTCCCTCTTTCCTTTCTTCCTCTTTTTCTTTCCTTTTAAATGAGGAAGGAAGTAGAGTACCGGGAGGAACAACTCTCTTGAAGAACACACTACATTGTGGGGCCGTGTACGGGGGTGGGTTATGGAACCTCCGTAATTAAAAATCAAAAAGAGACATGCTCATCATTGGAATGATTCAGACACTGTTCAAAGACAAGTGGAGTGACCTATTTTCTGAGATTTTTTAAAAGTGGAAATTCGTTTTGTATTGGTTGCCCACATGACCTCTAAGAGATGCAGACTAGCCCAGAGGGAAGAAGAAGGGAGATTTGGGGTCCGGGCACACGTGACGGTGATGCCCAGTTTGCACACTTCTGAGCTGTGTCATGTCCCTGAGCCTCATGTGCAAAATGGAGGAAACAACCGCCCCACCCCTGCCAAGATGGTTTCTGGATTATACTGGGAAATGCGTGTTAAAAGTCTACACTGGGACAGCAAGTATACAAATGTGTGTGTGTGTGTGTGTGTGTGTATGTGTGTGTGTGTATGTGTGTGTGTGTATGTATGTGTGTGTGTATAT
>PVJS01018352.1:0-34991 GCA_004027185.1 Glis glis | reverse complement strand
TATATCCTAGATATTAGACCTCTGTCAGAGGGATAGCTTGCAAAGATCTTCTCCCATTCCGTAGGCTTTTTCTTTAAGCTCTTGGTGGTTTCCTTTGATGAGCAGAAGCTTTGTAGTTTAATGCTATCCCACTTATTAATTCTTGTTTTAATTTCCTGTGCTTTGGAGGTCTTGTTGAAGCAGTTTCTACCTGTGCCTATATGATGGAGTGTTGGACCTATGGCTTCTTCTAATAATTTCACAGTCTCTGGTCTAACTTCCAAGTCTTTGATCCATCTCAAGTTGACTCTTGTGCAGGGTGAGAGGTAAGGATTCAGTTCCATTTTTCTACAGGTAGATAACCAGTTTTCCCAGCACCATTTGTTGAAAAGACTGTCCTTTCTCCAACGTATGTGTTTGGCACCTTTGTAGAAAATCAATTGGCTATAAGTTTGTGAACTTGTTTCTGTATCTTCTATTCTGTTCCACTGGTCTATGTGTCTGTTTTTGTGCCCATACCAGGTTGATTTTTATTACTATAGCTCTGTAGTATAATTTGAAATCAGATATTGTAATGCCTCCTGCATAGTTCTTATTGCTGAGAATTGCTTTGGCTATTCTAGGTCTTTTGTTTCTCCATATGAAATTAATGACTGATTTTTCTAGATCTGTGAAAAATGATGTTGGTATTTTGATAGGGATTGCATTGACTTTGTAGATAATTTTTGGCAGGATGGCCATTTTGATAATATTTATTCTGCCTATCCAAGAGCAGGGGAGACCTTTCCATCTTCTAAGATCTTCTTCGATTTCTTTCTTCAGTGTTCTATAGTTTTCATTGTAGAGGTCTTTTACCTCTTTGATTAAGTTTATTCATAGGTATTTGATTGGTTTTGAAGTTATTATGAATGGAATTGTTTTCTGGATTTCTTTCTCAGTGGATTCGTGGTTGGCATATATGAAAGCTACTAATTTTTTTAGGTTGATCTTATATCCTGCTAATTTGCTGAATTTGTTAATCAGCTCTAGTAGGTTTTTAGTTGAGTTCTTTGGGCCTTCTATGTATAGGATCATATCATCTGCAAATAAAGATAATTTTAGTTCTTTTCTATTTGAATTCCTTTGATATCCTTCTCTTGTCTTATTGCTCTGGCACGAGTTTCAAGGACTATATTGAAAAGGAGTGGCGATAGTGGGCATCCTTGTCTTGTTCCTGATTTTAAGGGGAATTCTGGTAATTTTTCCCCATTCAATATGATGTTGGCTTTGGGTTTCTTATATATTGACTTAATGATGTTGAGGTATGGTCCTTCTATTCCGATTTTCTGTAGAGTTCATAACATGAATGGGTGTTGAGTTTTGTCAAATGCTTTTTTCTCATCTATTGAAATGTTCATGTGATTCTTGTTTTTAGTTTGATTTGTGTGATGGAAAACATGTATTGTTTTGCATATGTTGAACCATTCTTGCTTTCCTGGGATGAAACCAACTTGGTCATGGTGTATGATTTTCTCAATATGGTTTTGAATGTGTATGGCTAGTATTTTATTTAGAATTTTTGCATCTATGTTCATTAATGATATTGGTCTGTAATTTTCTTTCCTTGAGGTATCTTTATTTGGCTTTGATATTAATGTGATGTTGGCCTCATAAAAAGAGTTTGGAAGAATTCCATCTCAGTTTCACGTAATAGCTTGTGAAGTATTGGTTTTAGTTAATCTGTGAAGGTTTTGTAAAATTCGGCTGGAAAACTATCTGGACCTGGGCTTTTCTTTGATGGAAGACTTTTTATTGCTGTTTCTATCTCTGTGCTTGCTATTGGTTGATTCAGTTTTTCTATATTCTCTTGGTTCAATTTAGGTAGGTTGTATGTGTCTAGAAATCTTTCGATTTCTTCTATGTTTTCCATTTTATTGGCATATAAGTTTTCAAAGGAGTTTCTTATGATCCTCTGGATTGCTCCACTATCTGTGGTGATATCCCCTTTTTCATTTCTGATTTTGGTAATTTGAGTTGATTCTCTCCTTCTTTTGGCTAGGTTAGCTAGTGGTTTGTCAATCTTGTTAATGTTCTCGAAGAACCAGCTTCTTGTTTTGTTGAGTCTTTGTATTGTTTTTTATTTTCTATTTCATTAATTTCTGCCCTGTTTTTAGTTATCTCCTGCCTTCTACTGGCTTTGGGCTGTGACTGTTCCTGTTTTTCAAGATCCTTGAGGTGTGTCATTAGGTTATTTATTTGGATGTTTTCTGTTTTTCTTATGTGGGCACTCAGTGCTATAAATTTTCCTCTTAACACCACCTTCAAGGTGTCCCACAGATTTTGATGTCATGTCTCTATTTTCATTTAATTCCATTAAATTTCATTTAATTCCATTTAATTTTTCTCCCCTTATTTCTTTTCTGATCCAGTCCTCATTCAGGAGTGTATCATTCAGTCTCCATGTACTTATGTGATTACTTTTTGTCTTCCTGTTGTTAATTTCCAGTTTCAATCCATTGTGATCTGAGAAAATGCAGGAAATTATATCACATCTTTTGAATTTGCTGGTGCTTGCTTTGTGATCCAGTATGTGGTCTGTTTTGGAGAATGTCCCATGGGCAGCTGAGAAAAAATGTGTATTCAGGTGTTGTTGGTTGAAATAATCTTATGTGTCTATTAGATCCATTTGGTCTATAGTTTTCTTTAGGTCTGAGCAATCTTCATCTTTTGTCTGGAGGATCGATCTAGTGGCGTGTGTGGTGTGTTGAAGTCTCCCAATATTATTGTGTTTGGGTCTATTTGGGACCTGATATGCTGAAGACTTTGTTTTATGAATGTGAGTGTGCCCACATTTGGGGCGTAAATGTTTATTAGTATTATATCTTCTTATTGGATTGTTTTTTTTATTAGTAAGACGTGACCATCTTCTGATGTGTTTTAGCTTAAAGTCTGTTTTGTCTGATATAAGCGTTGCTACCCCTGCTTGTTTTCGATCTCCATTTGCATGGTACATCTTTTTCCATCCTTTTACCTTTAGTGTATGAGTATCTTTGGCTAGAAGGTGAGTTTCTTGTAAACAGCATATAGTTGGGTTATGCTTTTTGATCCACATTGCCAGTCTATGCCTTTTAATTGTGGAGTTGAGTCCTTTGACATTCAATGTTATTATTGAGATATGATTTTTGTTTCCTATCATATTGAGTTCTATTTTCTGTTTGCTGCAGTGACAGTTCTTGTTTAGTTGCCTACCTAGTGGAGCTCACCTCTCCTGTGGTTCTGAAAATTGCTTGTTTTTCCTTCTTTGTGGTTTATTTTTTTTAGGATTTTCTCTAGTGTTGGTTTGGTCCTCGTGAATTCTTTAAATGTTCGTTCATCATGGAACATTTTTATTTCTCCATCAATTTTAAGTGATAGCTTTGTTGGATATATCAGTCTTGGTTGGAAGTTGTTTTCTTCCAGGATCCGGAGTACTTCATACCAATCCCTCCTGGCATTCCTGACTTGGGTTGAGAAGTCTGGGGTGATTTTTATCGTCTTGCCTCTGTATGTCACCTGTTTTTTTGTTCTTGCTGCTTTTAGGATTCTTTCTTTGGACTCTATGTTAGTCATTTTAATTATTCCTTGGTGTGTGGAGGTCCTTCTTTGGTCCTGTCTTAATGGTGTTCTATATGTCTCCTGTATATGTATATCCAAATCTTTTTCTATGTTTGGAAAATTCTCTGAAATTATTTCTTTGAAGAGGTTTCTTATACCCTTGGTCTGTGTTTCTAAACCTTCTTCAGTGCCTTTTATCCTTAGATTAGGACATCTTATATTATGCTGTATTTCTTGAATGGCCAAGGTGCGTTTTTGTAATATCCTCTGTATATCGTTGACTGCGTTTTCAGTTTTGCATGAACTGTCTTCCAGGAGTGATACCCTATTTTCCATGTGGTCGAGCCTACTAGAGTTGGTTTCTATTGCAGTCTTTAATTCGTTTATTGACTCCTTCATTTCGTTCAGTTTCTTTCTGATTCTTCCTTAGAGCCTGAACTTCCTCCTTCATCTCCTCTATGCTTTCTTTGAGGCCTTTCATCATTCTGAAGATCAAAATTCGAAATTCTCCATCTTGCATTTCCTGCAGGTCAGAGTCAGTAATCTCACTTGTTGATGCATTTTGGGTGTTTCTTGTTTCCTCACTGTTCCTCATTCTTGTATTTTCGGTGTTTTTCATTTTGTGTTTCTGTTCCCTCCGCATCATCTTCCTTTTTTGTGTATAAGACCTCTTGATGGCCCCTGTAGTCCCAGTTGGGTCAGTATGCTGCAGGCTGTGGATCCCTCTTGTCCAGTTGGCTGGGGCATGGTATTGTGTGTGGAGGAGTACGCAGGCTCCGGAGCTCGGGTGTTGGCACATGAGGAGCACTTCAAGGTGTGGTGTTGGGTGCGGGCACCGAGGCACGGGAGACAGTGCCGGTAGGTGTCCGGTGTCCGAGGCGCTGGTGCTGGGGGTCGCCCGGGCCCCAAGCGATGTACTCGTGCTCCGGGTCTCAGGCAATGTCCCTGGAGGGTGCCTGGGCTCTGATGCACTGCACTGAGGATTTCGTATGGGCCCCTGGGGGTGTGGGCTCTGGGAATCGAGTAGCTGCGCCTAGGGGTGCACAGGCTCTGAGGCGGCACAGAGGAGCGTGCGTGGGTCCCATGGGGGAGCGTGTGCTCCTGGATCTTGCATGGCAGCTATGGAGCGTGCCCTGGCTCAGAGACAGCTCGGAGAGTCGCGCGGGTCTCGGGTGGTGGCACTGGAGGGTATCTGTGCTCTGAAGTGCCGCACAGAGGCTCCCGGGCTGGGGAGAGAGGTGCGAGCTCTGGTTCTCAAGTGGCCGCGCCGGAGTCTGAGGTGGCGCACCCCAGGAATAGTAGGAGGTCGCCGGGGTCCCAGGCCAGGCGTGGAGGGCCGCCTGGGTCGCACAGTGTGGCGCTGGGGTCTGAGAAATGGCATGGAGGGCCACCTGAGTCGTGCAGGAGAATGCCGGTGTCTGAGGCTGGGCGTGGAGCATCATCCTTGTAGTGCTGGAGGGCGCGGGAGTCCGAGGCCGGGTACGGAGGGTCACCCTGGTAGCGCTGGAGGGGCTGGAGTCTGAAGTGGAGCACAGGGGTCTGAGGCCGGGTGCGGAGGGCCGCCTGGGGTCCGGGGCCAGGCTCAGGGGCTGCCAGAGTGACACGGGAGGATGCCAGGTTCCAGGGCCTGGTGCAGGGGCTGCCGGGGTAACGTGGGAGGACACTGGGGTCCAGGCTGTGTGCAGGGTCCGCTGAGCCATGTGGGAGGACGCCGCCGGGGTCCGGGGCCAGGCGCAGGGTCCACCGGGCTGATGCGGGAGGACGCCTGGGTCTGGGCCCGGGCCTGTAATATTTTATAAATGTAAATTGTACCTTAATGAATACAGAGCATGATTACAAACGCAAATATGTTTGTGGGCTGAAAAAAATCTGTTCACACCATTTGAACTAAACATAAGAGAATAAACTTATTATATGGTTCTTATTCTTAATGGCATTTGACTTTTATATTTTCATTTCTTTTTATTATTATTATTATTATTGGTGCATTGTAATCATACATCATGATGAAGTTCAGAGTGATAGAGGCATACATGCACACAGCACTCAGTGAGCTTCCCTGGCTCCCACCCCACTACCTCACCCTCCCCATGCATGCCATTTAGATTGGCATTGATAAATTTGTGTATGTTCATCATGTCCACTAAAGTGTTTCCTTCACTAAGTCTTCCTCCCCTCACCCACCTCCCTCCTTTATGTCCCCTCCATCACTCCATTAGGGTTTCTCCTCCTTTTTCTAGAGCCTGTCCTGTAACCCAATTTCTCCCTAGCTTCCACTTATGAGGAAAAAATCTGACCTTTTACTTTTTGTGGCTGACTAATTTCATTTAACATAATGTTTTCCAGTTCCATCCTCTTTCCTACAAATTACATAACTGTGTACTTTGTTCTTCTTTATGACTGAGTAGAATTCCATTGTGTGTATATCCCATAATTTTGTAATCCATTCATCTGTTGATGGACACCTGGGCTGGTTCCATAATTTGACTATTATGAATTGTACTGCTATATAAATAGATGTGCATGCATACCTATGGTGGTCTGATAAAGGATCGAAAACACATGAAATCATTATTTCAAAAGTGAATTCTCAGGAATTTGTTAAATTCTTAGGATAGACTGTTATGGGAGAAGGGAAAATTCCCAAAAACCATTCTCTGCACCATTTCTCAGTTTGCTGATTAATCAAAACACCTTGAATTTTTATTTACTTCTCATTTTCTCAGAGAGAGGAAGATTCTGACAGAGGACTTCCTCACTCTCCTCAGGAAGGTAGGTCTCTCCCCAGGACAAATGTCTTTACTATAGTAACAAAATTTGTGGCATCATTCCCATCTGAAACTGTTTTGCTTATTCATGACTCCCTGGCTATTTTTCATTCCATTCAACCATCATCTTCACAGTATATCTCCAACACCTGAAATAGAAACTTGAACACATTAAGAAGTCTGATTCACAAAACTTCATACAATCAACCAAAAATTCTGGCCAATTCCATATCTGTCTCAACTTTTTCGGGTCATTCAGACCAAAGATAAATAAGTTTAGGACACTTCCAAAGTTCCAGGAAGGCTGGGTGAGGGAGATGTAGTACATATCCCAACACAATCTCATATCTCTTGAATTGCTTACCAGCAAATCTCCAGTCCACAGATGGGGATCTCTACCCCAAAACTGAATAATGGCAGCCAGGCATATTCTTATGGAGTGTAATTTAGACAAAAAGAAACGTGTCTTTTTGGAGTCTAATACATTTTCTGACCCAGCTTGACCAGGAATTTACAGTGCTGAATTGTGGGTGGCAGTGGGGAAGAGCCTGGTGGGGGTTCCACAATGGAAGACATTTCTTAATCTTGTTTTTGGTATTTTCTGGAGTATCTATATATACTAAACTTCAAGTGTTCTGTACTTATTTCCATTTCTATATGTATGTAAATTAAAAGGAATATCTATATTTAAAAAAAAGTCCTACCATCCCCCAGGACATTTCCAGTGGCTCACCCTGGAAACTTGGAAAAACATGCTTCTGACTCATGAGGAATGTAGTGGGCTGAAAACGGTACAGAGACAACTCTTGGCCAGCTCTAGATAATGGGAGAAAGTGAATGGACTGCTTCAGATAGTGGCTCCTGAAGTTATCTTTGCTAGCACTGCTAACTAAACTGAAAAAAAATTACATTGCCATACAAATTATATACAGATAGAAAGACCAAAGTTAAAACATCCTGGGTCCAGCTTTTTGCCATTTATATCTTTATACACTTGGACAAAAATGATCTTTAAAATGTAATAATTGTTCTGGACCCATTAATCATATAAAGATATTCTGTGCAATAATTGATGTAAAATACTTAAAATAAAAATATAGTGTTTATACAAGATTTTTTTTGGTACTAGGGATTGAACCCAGGACAGTCCTACCTCCTCACTGCACCCACAGTCTTATTTTATTTTGTATTTTGAAATAGGTTCTCACTAAGTTGCTGAGAGCCTTGCTTACTTTCTGAGGCTGGTCTCGAACCTGTGATCTTTCTTTCTCATCCTCCCAAGTACTGGGACTACAGGCATGGGTCACAACACCCAGCTAACAAGATATTCTCATATAAATGAGCAGTATTACAAGCATTAAGTTGAAATACCTGCTTTTAATCTCTAGAAGCATATTTTAATGTGTGCTATCAATTATTTCCATAGTTGATTCTCTAATAAAATTTAGAGAAGAGATCTTAAGTATTATTTTTAATCTCTTTGCTGTACAATGAGGAAAATTGGGCCTAAAAACTTAAGTGACTTATTCTAGATATCACAACTGTTTGTTTGTGAGTTTGAAATGGACATCCAGAAATCTGTTACTCCCAGTTCAAAGAGTAAAAATGACCCTTATAGTGAAAATTTTTCTATTTATTTGGTATGCATAAGGTCTAGTCTTTTAAATACTAAATTCCATGTCACACCCTCCTCAGCATGATATTATTCTTCTAGCCAAATTTGCCATGGACTGGGGAATTGAAAAATCAAATATAAATATGAAGATAACTAGTAGAAAGTAAATGATACAACCATCCTTATACAAGTGAAAAAGATTTGTTTAGCGCTTAGTCTTTGGTTTCTTGGAATTTTCTTTTAACCAAAGCAGCGAACATTTGTACTATCAGTTAAACCTTAAAAAAATGATTTTGTTCAGAAAGAGAAAATGTATTTGGGGAATCCATTTAGTAAAGTGGAGTCTTTTGAAAGATGTTGCTGTCATCACTATGGGCCATTTGGTTCACCTGCTAATTCCCAAGAATGTGTGTATAGCAAAAGGTTTGTGCCCGAGGCAGTCCTCCTAATGCTGAAGCCGAATCAGTGGAATGGATTGGATACATATAAATGTTTTGTCACCTTCCCAGTACCAGAGAGCTGAAATTGCTGAACATTTCATTCCCATTCGTGGCTGAGAAATGTGTGTTCCTTATTATAAAAGGTTTAGGGATGGCATACTGTGTAATAGCTCAGATGAGTGAAAACAAATTTAAATATAAGCAATGCACTGGCTTATACTTTGCATGTTGTAAATACTCTTAGAAACAGTATGGGGCCTTATTAAGTTTGAACCTCAGGTCTTTCAACTTCCCTGAGAAAAGAGAACAAATGGTAAATGCATGAGAAAATAAGTAACTAACCTTTGTGATTTCCCACTTCAGCTCAAGCCCAGATATTTTTGTCAGTTGTTAATTACAGCCATATTTCTCTAAAGCATTTTTCTTTTAAGGAGAAAAAAAAAAGAAGAGAGGCATTTCAAGTAGAAAGGCTGAACCATGTAATATAGATTCACAATTTTCTGAGTGGAGAGGAACTTACTGGGATAAAGGCAATTGGCAGGGCTGCTGCTGGAGGAGAGGAAGCTGGCATTTAGCTAGAGTAGATGCAAGTGGAAACCAGACTGTGAGAAGTCAAGAGGTAGGCCTAGATCCATATTCCAAGGAGAAAATGATAAGACTCAAGCTTGAACGTTGGGATGTCTCAGGGGAAAGAGGAGATGAAAGGATGGTAGGGTGTGGATGTATTTATTTAGCCAAGGGCATCTGCTCCATATTGCATTTGTTGCGCTCCTTTTTCTAGTTGTGTACCTATGTATGATGATATATTGATTCCCAGCACCTATACCTTATGAATTTTCTTCCTATACCTCTATAATTAGTAGATTTCTGGCTCACGAGCAAGAGGAAGGAAAACATTTTTACAGGAAGAGGAATTAGGCAGAGAGAAGTAAACTGATTGATTTAAGGTCATGTGTTTAAATTACTGATGGAATTTACATTGGAGCTAGGTGTCTAATCATCTATCTTGCATTATTTCTAGAATGTTTGCATTGGATGGGACCAGAGGTCATTTGGCCCAGTCTTCCATCAGGTGCTCTACATTCCCATGGAGGTTAAAATACTGAGCTGGCATCTCACTGCCCTCAGCCTTATCCTGATAATTCCTCTCAGGATGAGTGGTAGTTTCTATCAAGGGCACTAAATAGATGGTTTTGTGGAGCCTGATCCCTTCAGCTCCTCTGAAATGTCAGTCATGGTTTTGATCGCTCTCTTATTTTTCTATACAGACACTTGTTGACAGGAAACTGTGTGGCCACCATCCACTGCATTGAAGTAATCAAACAACCACAAACTGTCTCTGTCACTTTCATTTCCTGTCATCATTCATTTTCTTTAGTTGCTCCTAGTTTATCATTGTAACTGGATGTGCCATGCTTCCGAGAATCAGACAGAAAAGACGGCAGGTGTGTGCAGGTGCTGGCAAAAAATGTGGGAGGGAGGCAGTAATTGCTTGCAACCTAGCTTCTGGATTTCAGTGCATGTCATTCACCTGTGGGTTTAGAAACGTTTTTTGTTTGTTGGATCAAATGGAAATCCTCGCCTTATTGCTGCAGGATTTTCTTAATCCTCCCACAGTAGTTAAAGACTATCTCTCACTTCACTGTGATGGTTGTAGCTTGTGCAGGAGTGAGGCAAGGCAGGCTGAGCTGCCTCCATTAGCAGCTACCAGAGGAAGTTTTGTGATAGGAAGAATTGGATTGGGTTGTCCTTCACAAGGACCTTTCTCCCAGCTGTTTCTACATAAATATATGTCTGTAGCTCACAAGACGATCAGGAAACAGGTGTTTTTCTATTAATAGCCAGAATGTATCAAAGGAAGGAGAAGGTACAGCAGTATGTGAAAATCAGGTGGTCCATGGTTGAATACTTTCTACACAATAAGTAATCACTCAAAGCTTATATCTATTTATAATAAAGTCTATAATTACAAGCCAGGTGGCTGTGGTTAGGAGATTGTGGGGATTGGAAACAGGTTACTTGACTCATTGATACATCTTTAGAGAAGACATGCCCACCTGGGTAGGGATGGTGTGAGATGTGTCTGCCTAGGAGTCGCACACATGTCCTCTGCCCTGGCCTTTTTAAGCACCATCTTCTAAGCCCGTCTACACAAATATGGTACTATATAAATCTCCCTCTACATTTGCAGATATAATGGGAAGAAACTTTTACGTGAGATTCTGTGAGATGGGAGTCCAGTTCTGTGATAGACTTCCTACTGAATCTTATGTAGAACTGATATAAATTGGAATTTGCCAATGCATTATTATTTATGTGTGTATGGTATTAGGGTTTGAACCAAGGGGCATTTTACCTGTGAAATATACTCCCAACCAGATTTTATTTTTCATTTTGAAACAGGGTCTCATTAAGTTGCTGAGGGCCATGCTAAGTTGCTAAGGCTGGCTTGGAACCTGTGATCCCCTCTTTCAGCCTCCCAAGTACTGGGATTATAGGCATGTGCCACCACATCCAACTGATGCATTATTTTGAAATGTGAAATGTCATCTAAGTAGTTGACTATAGCTATAGATTTCTCTTTTTTTCTAAAAAATCTTTCAGAATCCATAAAGGATGAATTTATAGTACCAATGAGATCCTATGAAAGCAAAGCTATTAGTAGTCTGTCAAATAATAATTATCAGCTAGTGACTCAGTTAAGGTCTGCGGGGATATAAGAAGTGTAAGAGATGGCGCTGGTACTGATGGAGCTTCTTCTCAACTAGGGAGATAAGATATAATAAAAAGATATAAAGCTGTCTGTGTGTATTAGTTCTATCCTGGCCACAACAATATTTGTTAAAGCTCATATGACATGGAGGATTACTATACAAAGGATGTTGGTTACATTGAAAGCTTCGTGAAAAAGGAGAGACTAGAAAGATGGAACTAATAAGTTTTTTAAAAAAATACAGGAAAGGGCATTTGCGTTTGCTGATTGTTCTAATTTTCTCTTGCTGCCTAACAAATTACCACAAATTTTACTGCCTAAACAACATCTATTTACAATAGGCATTGCCTAGACTGTTAGGTAGGTAGGGTGTCCAGCCTGCTTAGCTGAGACCAGGCTCCATGGGTCTCAGGGCTGCAAGAGGGTGTTTTCCAGGCAGCATTGCTTTCTATATAGCCCAGGAACCTTTCCCAAATCACGTATTTGTTGGTAGAATTCAGTTCCTTGCAGGGATATGTTTGAGGGTTCCATTTTCTTGCCAGCTGGAGTCTGGGGACCACTGTTAGGCCAGAGGAGGTCCTGGCCATGCTGTACCTTCCATAAGCCTCCTTCAGTATAGCAGATTCCTTTTTCCAGGTAAGCAGGAAAATGTCTGATGCTTTACATATTCCTGTTCAAGAAGGGCCTTGTCCCTCTCTTCAGGGCTTACCTGATTAAGTCAGATCCCCCAGGGTAACTTCTCTTTAATTAAATCAGTTCAACAGATCAGTCAGTCTCAATAGTAGTGGGAGTAAAACTCAGTCATATTTATACTTGTTCCCCACATTCAAGGAGAGGGGATTGTGCAGGGTGTGTACAATAGGATGTAGATATCTCAGGGACAATCTTAGAGTCTGCCCACTGCCGTGGCAGAAATAATGTGGCATGGGGAGGTTTCATATAATGTGTTTGGAACATGGTTAGTAGATCAATCTAAATGCAGACCGATCTAACTTTCCAGTTATGAAATAAAGTTAGAACTGCAAATTTGAAAAAAAAAAGTACAAGCAGGGCGTGGTGGCGCACGCTTGTAATCCCAGTACTTTGGGAGGCAGAGACCGGAGGATCCGGGTTTGCGGCCAGCCTCAGCTCTCTCTCTCTCTCTCCCTGTCTCTCTCTCTCTCTACTTAGTGAGGCCCTCCGCAACTTTGTGAGACCCGGTTTCAAAATAAAGTATAAAAAATAGGGCCGGGGGTGTAGCGCGGAAGTAGAACGCCCCTGGGTTCAATCTCCCGTACCACACACACACACAAAAAGAAAAAACTACAGACAATAAATACCTCAAGTTTGTAAGCCATTTGATAAGTTATATGCTCTTAGTGCAGCATTTGAAATGAGTGTTTGAGTCGAGTCGACCCACCATCTAGTAGGCTTGAGACATTTTGTGACTCCTTCTGAAATGATCAATAATTGCCTAGAGCATAATCAGCAAATTAGGGCCCTCTTTTTATATAGCCCTGTATCCAAAAATTGCTTATTACAATGTTAAAAGTTAATGAAAAATAAAAACTGGAAGAAGAAGGAAGAAGAGGAGGTAAAGAAGAAGGAGAAGAGGAGGAAGAGGAGGAGGGGAAAAGATCAGGGGGAGAAGGAGAAGGAAAAGATGAAGAAGAAGAGGAGGAGGAGAAGGAAGAGGAGGAGGAGGAGGAGATGACATGGGGGGGATGAGGAGAAAGAGGAGGAAGAAAGGACTATATGTGGCCCTCAAACCTAAACTATTTATTACTTGATTCCTTGGGAAAATCGCTACCTCCTGATTCTAACTCCAAGGCACAAAAGTAGAAGGCAGCCTTCAGGTTTGACATTTGAGAGCACTGGTGCTAAACAAATCAAATACATTAAAGTTTATATTCAAACAATACAATCTTAGGCTATCATCTGAAACCACAGCACTTTTTTCTCAGATCCAGAAAATTCTTTTTTAATAGTCTTTTGATAATTTCAGTTCTATTTTCTATTTATTTCCCTCATTAAAATACCTACATATTGGTGCACTTGTACTTATCTTTTGTATAGTGTATCTTTTTTTTTTTTTTTGCGGTACCAGGGGTTGAACCCAGGGGCGTTTTACCTCCGTGCTACACCCCCGGCCCTATTTTTTATACTTTATTTTGAAACCGGGTCTCACGAAGTTGCGGAGGGCCTCACTAGGTAGAGAGAGAGAGAGAGAGAGAGAGAGAGAGAGAGGGAGAGAGGGAGAGAGAGAGAGAGCTGAGGCTGGCCACGAACCTGGATCCTCCTGTCTCCGCCTCCCAAAGTACTGGGATTACAATCATGCGCCACCACGCCCGGCTTGTATAGTGTATCTTTTCACTTTGTCTTATTATCTGTTTTCTCTTGTGTTCTTGCTCTTCAGATATTTTCCTCAAATGTATCTTCTAATCTTCTGTGAAATCTTTTGTATTCATAACATATATTAACTCTTTTCTGGTTGAGAATAAAAAATGGCAGCTTTGCTGTCAAGTTCATTTAATTTTACATAAGCATGTTCTTTGGGAAAATCTGAGTTTCAATGTGAAAATAAAATATAAGACTGTTCTTGGAGTTCTTTCTAAACAGAATTCTCCTTAATGTAACAGAAATGTATTTGATGACCAGTATTTAATAACTTTCTTGGTGTGGCAAAATTCTGCAATCCTGGAGTTATCTTGGAGAAAATGCTGCAGCTGCGAGTGCCCCTGGCAAGTATTCCTGGTGTAAATGGGAAATTGGTGAATTGGGTGTGGTGATTCCATACAGGAACACGGTGTGTATTGATCATTGCCACCCACCCTTCTTTCACCCTGCACCCTGCCAGAGCAGCATCTCCTAAGACTTGTCCCAGCACACTAAAAAGCATTTCATCAAACTTCCCTTCTGTCTCCCATAATTCTTCTTCCTCGGGAATCATTTTAAGAATTTATTTGTGGTTTTCACTTTAATGTTACAAATTTTTATTGATAACCAATGAACCTTGATTGCGTGTTCTTATTTAAAAGTCAAGAAACTTAAAAACTGACCAGGGATGCTGTGTGTGTGTGTGTGTGTGTGTGTGTGTGTGTGTGTGTGTAGTGCTTATATAGTAATAGAATATTTTTTAGGGTTAGTGGACCAAGATAAACCCAGATGATTTGGTACTCTAAAAAGCCAAAGTATGGAAGGTTACCGAATCTCTCATAATATCAGCTTTAGTTCTATACTTGCATTTTGTCCTATTTTAGATGAGAAATTACTTTTTTTTGTTTGTTCAGGGAGTAAACATCTAGCTGCTGGGTGTTACATGAGTGATAGATACAAATGAATATTTAGTCTCAGTTGGGTCATACTATATGCCATCACTGTGTCTCAAATGTTTCCATATTTGGGTCAGGTTTACCTTTCACCTTAGCTGCATCCTTCTCCATGTGACCTAATCTGCAGCTCCCTCCATCCTACTGAGCACTTGTCATTTCCTCACTAATTTTCCATTTTCAAATACTTTGCTAAAAATCTTTGTTCCTGTAATGGACATCCTGTTAGACTTCTGTTGAAGTGAATCTATGCTCTTATTTTTTCTTTCACCTCATTTTAACTAATTCTCAGGAGGAATAAGTGGTAAATATGTGTAGCCAAACTGACTTCTTTAACTGAAAGTCAAAACTATGCTTTTGTGACTATCTTTAATTTTTTGTTCTCTTCTTTCAGCACGGTAAAATATGTCATCCCATTGTCCCCAAGCTTGCATTAATTCAGGCAGAAAGTCTGTGAAATTATTCCTTGTTATTTAGTACACACACACACACACACACACACACACACACACACACACACACTGTGATGGTCACTATAAAGATTTTCACTTTGTTTTCTTTTCATCAGCTTGTATTTGATATGGGCAGATTTCTTCCATATTCTTCTGGGTATCTCTGAGCTTCTTGAATAAATGGTTAGATGATTTAATATGGTCTCATAGCTCTTGGCAGTTCTGCTCTGTCTTTCCCCACTACATTTGTCTTTTTTAGTCTATAATTTATATACTCATATCGTCAAGTTCACTGGTAACATCCTCAACCATGCTGCATCCAGCGGTGTGCTCATCAGAGACATTCATCTTGTTACTGTGTTTATCATTTCAGGTATTTTCATGGGCCTCCTTCTTAAGTTTCCATTTCTCTGCTAAGACCATCTTGTATTATAATATTGTAAAAATTTCCCATTAGAATATTAGCATATTAATCAGTCATTTTAAATTCTCTGATCGTTTTAACATCTGTGTCATATTTGAGTTTAGTGTTAATGATTGCTTTCTCTCTTGGAAGTGTACTCCATGCTCTCCCTCATCTTTTTATATATGTTTTATGTATCATTCGAACCCAGACATATAGGACAGTAGAAACTAAAGCAGTAGGTTGTATACCTGAAAATGAGTGTACAAAAATGGGGAACTTCACTTTGGTAGGCCTTGGGTATGGAATCCAGTTAATTTAAGTAGAAGTGGAACTCGATTTGAGTTGTGTAGTTGGTGTAGTTACCCCAGCAAGGATGAAAGCTATTGTGCTAGAAGATTTTTTTTCAATGTCTACTCTCCCATCAGTTTTTTTGTTATTCTTTTGCTCTGAACCTGGGAATCTCTTATCTCAGCCTCCCAAGTACTGGGATTCCAGGCCTGCCCACCACTCCCTGAACATCAGAGAGGATATGTCTCTTGCAAGTCACTGATAGCCTGACTCTTACTAGCTTGGCAGAGGAGTGTGGGGAAGTGTTCTTTGTTGCTCTGATTAATCCTCAGTGTTAGATTGTGTTGTTTCTTTGTGTCTCCTGGGTGTCTGTTCCCCTTTCATTGTTCCTTATTTTCCCCAAATCCAAGTTCTGAGCCCAGCATATGTTGCTGATACCCCCCTGAGGTTCAGGATTTTGTTCCTACTTCCTTTCCTTTTCATGGGTATCAAGGGGTGGCAATGCCATTGCTCTCATCCCACAGAGGATGGCATTTGTTCCACAGGAAAAGTGGAGAGAAGGATCCCTGTGGTGTTGGATACCCTTTTCATAGTGGCTATTGTTTCATTTCCCGATCATGCATCATGAAAGGACTTTCTCAGTTATCTCAGTATTTTCTGTAAGCATTCAGTGGGATTCACTGGAGAAAAGTGTTCAAGAAGATGCCTATTTGAAGCTCTCTGGTACTTTACCCCTCCCATCAGTCCACTCAATATCAACTTAACAGACTCCCTGCTGAACACTGTATACTGGTGTCTGGCTGCTACTTGCCCTGAGAAACCAGAGCTTACATCTTTCTTTGTAGGTATATGTGTCTTGGACTAGGGGTCTGTTGGTTTCTGTAAAACCCTAGCAGGCCAGATGTGATGGCACACCTATAATTCCAGTACTTGGAAGGCTGAGACAGGAGGATCATCCCAGGTTCAAGGTTAGCCTCAGCAATTTAGTGAGACCCTGTTTCAAACTAAGAAATTAAATAAGGTTGGGGGTATAGCTCAGAGGTATGCCCCTGGGTTCAATCCCCAGTACCATATATATGAATAAGTAAATAAAACCCTAGCATTTCAAAGCGTTTAAAAATAAATAAACCATGAATTTGTTCTTTTCCCTGATTTATTGTTGTTGGGAAGTTGTATGGGATGCCCCCTCCATCTCTTTACTACATCCTTAATCAGAAGCAATGTTTAGATTTTTCAAATTCGAGGTTCACTTATATAGACGGCATTTCCCTATTAGGTTCACTATCTATACAGAACTTCTTAGGTTACATTATATTTTCCAAGGTACATTTATTATATTATTTGTTCCTTAGAAGAATTCATTAAGGCATATAAGAAATAGCATTTCCATTTCAGATATTAAAAAAACAAAAAAAATTATGCGGTACAACAGAGCACATAAACAACAATGCTAGGATTTAAACTAATATCAGTTCTATTTGGGTCTAATATCCTTTTATTGTCATTGTCACAGAAATGATTTAACTTCTTCTTCTTACAATGTGGGAGCCCTATTGTTCCACCATCCACCTACAGAATGGCCATTCTGGATTTCCATTCATTTCAGTCCTTTGGTATTTGCAGCATCTTAAACAAAATTTTGATATAAAATAGTTACATAAAAATGGGTTAAAACTTACCTAGAAGAACCCCTGTTCACTTGGTAAGTTTAATACTAATACTGTATTAACTGGATTGATAGTCGAGAGGATTTAATAGAAGTGAATGGCAGGTCCAATTCAACTTCTATTTTTCAGGTAGCAATTTAGTTGTAAAAGGATGTAAAGAACCTTAAAATATTAAATAATAAAATATTACTTACATCTGCATGTTGTGCTGTGCTTTTTCTTTTATAATTTAAACCTCTCCAACTTTATTTCCTTTGTGTGGTAAATTTACTGATGTCATAAATATACTTCATGATATAAAATGCAGTAAAATTACAGTAGCTGTAGGTTTTTGTAAACGTTCAGTGGGCTAAGTGAACTGAATATTCATTGGCCTTGGTAAAGGTGAATTCTATTTTTCTGAAGCTTCTGATTTTTTTCTCAAGTATAGATGAGGAAAAAATGTGTCTTTAAATGGTTTACTCTGTGCATTGTAAAGTTGCTTTTGTGACTTCTTGTGCCTAAATTTCTCATATCACAGGTCTCTCATGAGAGCTGACACAACATGGTAAAAGATCTAGATGGATCGGTAGTAAATTTGTGGGTATTTTTCTTTTTAATAAAGTCTTTATAGGACTTGTAAATGCCTTAGGCAACGTTTTCTTCTTCTTCACCCTGTCATAAGGCCAGGTTATGAACAAAAAAGAACAAATATTCCTTACAGGATCAGTTCATGTGTGAACCAAGCAGTGCATTTCAAATAGTCTTTTGTTGGAAAAAATAAAAAGCAACAATCTTTTTTTTCTAGGTATAATATATTAAAGAAAAAACCAAGTCCCTTAGTATTCTCTCTTGAGTTTTATAAACTTCAGGATGCTATGAAACTTCACTCCATGGAATCTGGAGTGAACTTCTTTGATGATGCCCTGGGATTTGATCATTTTTGGATGTTTTATGATGATTTGAACAGAGAGTGCACCAATTAAAAATAAAAGATTGTGCTAAAATTGATATTATATTATCTCCTTTAAATATATTACTCTACAGAGCCAATGATGTCTTACTATTTCCTATCTTTTAAAATGTTATTTAAGATTTTATCATCCCAATAGCCACTTTGGCAAATTATTTCATTCCCTTGCTACAAACTAACTTATCACAATGAGTGTATTACTGGTAAACCTTAAGAGATAGCTATCGCATGACCTATTGATATATATTTTTTAAATTTGGAATATAGAAACTTGAATTAAATATTTGTCTAATAATCTCAGAACATTCTGAGGGGACTCACTGATATTCAAGCTAAGTGATTTCAAAATAAAACTCATGGCTGGGTGTGGTGGTGCACGCTTGTAATCCCAGTACTTTGGGAGGCGGAGACTGGAGGATTCGGGTTTGCGGCCAGCCTCAGCTCTCTCACTCTCTCTTTCCCTGTCTCTCTCTCTCTCTTTCTCTCTCTCTCTCTCTCCTTAGTGAGGCCCTCCGCAACTTCGTGAGACCTGGTTTCAAAATAAAGCATAAAAAATAGGGCCGGGGGCATAGCGCGGAGGTAGAACGCCCCTGTGTTCAATCCCCGGTACTGCAAAAACAAACAAACAAAAAAAACAAAAACAAACAAACAAAAAAACCCAAAATAAAACTCATGGAGATGGGCTTGGTGGCACATGCCTGTAACCCCAGTACTTGGGAGGCTGAGACAAGAGGATCACAGGTTCAAGGTCAGCCTCAGTAACATAGTTAGCTAGGTGCTCAGCAATGTAGATGCTGTTTTAAACTAAAATATAAAATAGGGCTGGGGGTGTAGTTCAGAGGTGGAATGCCTCTAGGTTCAATACCCTGTTACATACAGAGAGAGAGAGAGAGAGCATGCAAGTGAACGCTTAGGATCTTAGGAATCCTCCCCCAAGAGAGAAGAACATGAGTGGAGTGGGTATATCTAAAATGAGGGCTGATAAAGTCTCCAAATTCCTATCTAGGCTAATTAGTAAAGATACTTTCCTTCTGAAGCCAGTCAAGAATGGAAGAGGTGGTGTCCTCTTCAGATGTGAAGACAGCAATATAAAAATTTAAGTAACAACAACAAAAACACAAGGAAATATGAAATAATCAAGTAACCACAATTACCCAGAAACCGAAGTAGAAGTGGAGCTGAGTAATAATTAATTTATTATAAAAATAGATGGAGATCTAGGAATTGCATGACAAGACATAAAATAATAGTTTTAAGAAATCTCAGTGAGCTACAAGGGAAAGGGATACACCACTCAAAGAATAAGAAAGAGACCATGATGTATAATTATAATATACCAATAAAGTTATATAAAATAAAGAAATAAGGAAAATGATGAACAAATAAAATTAGAAGTCAAAGAAAAGAAACCCAGAAATTCTTAGGATGATGAATAGAATAAATGAAATAAAAATTTCAGTAGCAAAATTCAATAGCAGATTTGATTAAGCAGAAAAAAAAATCTGAACCCAAGGTAGGTTAATTGCAGCCATCAAGTCAGTGTAGAAAAAAGAAAAAAAGAAGAATAAAAATGACTGAAGAAAGCAAATGGGATTCATAGGATGCCATAAAGATAAATAATTATATATTATTAGAGTTCCATAAAGGGGGAAGTGGAGAGAGAGAGAGAGAGAGAGAGAGAGAGAGAAAAGAGAGAGAGGAGAGATAGAGAGAGAGGAAAGAGAGAGAGAGAGGAAAGAGAGAGAGAGGAAAGAGAGAGACAGAGGAAAGAGAGAGAGAGGAAAGAGAGAGAGAGAGAGAGAGAGAGAGAGAGAGAGATTATTTAAAGATATAGTGGCTAAACCTTCTCAGGTCCAAATCAAAGAGGACTTCTCTGAGAAACATTATAATCGAATTGTCAAAATTCCAAGACAGATAACTGTTGAAAGCAGCAAGAGAGAAGAATCTGTCATATATAATGGAACCTCTCCTTAGACAATCAGTGGATTTCTCAGTAGAAACCCTCAGTTCAGGAGGGTGGAATGATGTCCTCAAAGAGTCAAATGCCCACAAAGAATCCCAAATCCAGCAGTGCCATCCTTCAGAAATGAAGGAGAGATAAAGACTTTCCTTGAAAAATACTGAAGGAGTTCATCACCACTACATTTGCTTTACAAAAATGCCAAAGAGAAAACATGAAACTAAAATAAAAGGGTACCATTTAGTCACTTGAGAACATTTGAAAGTAAAAATCTCACTGGTTAAGATAAAGAATAATCAAACTCATAATACTCCAATAGTATAATAGTGGTATGCAAATTGCTTTTTAAATAGTATAAAGATTAAAACAAAATTATTGAAATAATTATAGATATGCTAAGTTGTTAATACACAAAATAAACAAGTAAATTATGACATCAAAAAATTACTAAAATCAATACTTTAGAGTAAAAGTCTAGAGTTTTATATGTGATCATATTTAAGTTATTATCTTAAACAAGAGTGTTATAACATTCAAATACTTTATGTATACCCTATAGTAACCAAAAAGCAAAAAAAAAATTCATAATCGGTATACAAAAGAATGAGAAAAGAAACAAAGCATATCATTATAAAAAATCAACAGATTGCAAAGAAAACAGGGAAGAGGAAAGAAACAAGAACATGTAAAACAGTGAGAAAATTATTAGTAAAATTAAGTCTTTTCCTACTACTAATTACTTTAAATGTAAATGGACTAAATTCTTCAACTGAAAAATATGTCAAACCAGGTGTTGTGGTGCACTCCTGTAAACCCAGTACTTGGGAGGCTGAAACAGGAGGATCACAGGTTTGGGGTCAGCCTCAGCAACTTAATGAAGCCCTCAGCAACTTAGTGAGATGCTGTTTCAAACTAAAAAATAAAACAGGGCTGGGGGAAAAGCTCAGAGGTAGAACACCCCTGGGTTCATTCTCCAGTGCCACAAACAAACAAACGAATAGAAATAGAGTTGCTGAATGGATAAAAAATAAGACCTAACATTATCCTGTTTATAAGAGACGCACTTTAGCTTTAAGGATATACACAGTCTGAAAGTGAATAGAGGAATAAAGATAAAACATGTAAATGGAAACCAAGGAAAGAGCATGGCTACTTACATCAGACAAAATACACTTTAAATAAAAAACTGGCACAAAAATGTCTTTATATAAAAAGAAAGTGCTCAATTCATCAAGAGAATGCAACAATTTTTAATATATACATATTCATCCAACATCAAAACATCTAGATGTATAAAGTATATAGCAACAGATCTGACAGGAGAAATGGAAAGCAATTAAATAATTGCAGAGGGCTTCAATACTTTACTTGCAGCAATGGATCATCCAGAGAGAAAATCAATAAGAAAATACAGGACTTGAAGAATAGTTTAGATCAAATGAACCTAACAGAATTCTTCTCAAGTGCACACACACACAAAAAAAGAATATACAGGGCAAATGATATGCTAGGCTACAAAACAATTCTACAAACTTAAGAAGATATAAGTCGTAAGAAGTGTTTTGTTTTTCAACAACAGTGATGTGAAATTCAAAATTGATACAGGAGGAAAACCGCAAAATTCAAAAATATGTGAAAATTAACACACTCCTGGTCAACTAATGGATCAAAGAAAAAATCAAAAGAGAAATCAAAGTGTAATTAGACAAATGAAAATAAAAACGTGACACTGTAAAACTTATGAGATGCAGAAAAAGAGTTCTACATGGAAATTTTATACTGATGCCTACATTAAGAACAAAGAAATATAATTTGTTTGAAATATAATTCAAAGAAATGTCTAACTTTAAATTTAATGGAACTAGAAAAAAAGTACAAACTAAAACCACAGTTAGCAAAAGGAAGAAAATAAATATTTGAGCAAAAATAAATGAAATAGAGTTAGAAAAAAATAGAAAAGATAAAAAATACTTAGTTTTTTTATTTTGAAAAGATAAATTTGACAAAGTTTTACCTACACTAAGGAAGAAAACTAGAGAAGACACAAATAAAATCAAAATTGAAAGAACTGGTATTAGAACTGATTCCACAAGAATTAAGGGTCATAAAAGATTACTATTAAACATATCCAGCCAGGCGTGGTGGTGCACACCTGTAATCCCAATACTTGGGAGTCTGAGACAGGAGGATCACAGGTTTGATGACAGTCTCAGCAAGTAGTGAGATTCTCAGCAACCTAGTTTCGAGACCCTGTTTTAAAACAAAAAATAAAAATTTGGACTGGTGTGTGTAGCTCAGAGGTAGAATTCCCCTGGGTTCAATCCTCAATACCATTAAAAAGAAAAAAGAAAAAAAGAATATTCATGAACGACTTGAGACACCTAGAAGAAATGGATAAATTCTAAGAAACATGTATGTGTATGTTTCTACCAAAACAGAATCATGAAGACATAGAAAATTTGAACAGACTAGTAGCCAGTAAAGAGACTGAGTTAGTAATCAGTATTCCCTTCAAGAAAGCCAGGTATCTGATGGCTTTATTGTTAAATTCTACCAAAATTTAAAGAACAAAACCAATTCTTCTCAAACTCTTCCAAAAAGTTGAGAAGGGAATACTTCCAAACTCAGTTCTGTAGGCCAGCATTACCCTAATACCAACACCAGACAAGGAGAATGCAAGAAAAGGAAAACACTAGCCAACAGAATTCTGCACCACGTTAAAATGATAATACACCATGATCAAGTGGAATCTATCCCTGGGAGCAAGAATAGTCCAATCTATTTAAATCAGTAAATGTGACATACCACTTTTATAAAATGAAGAATAAGATACATATAATCATCTGAAAAGATGCAGAAAAAATCATTTGATAAAGTGAAAATCCTTTTATAATTACAGACTCTCAACAAAATGAGTGTAGAAGGAATGTACCTTAACACAATAAAAATTACAAATGGTAAGTCCACAGATAGCATTATACTCAGTAGTGAAAGCGGAATGATTTTTCTCTAAGATTAGCAGCAGATCAGGATTCCCACTCTCTCTACTTCTGTTCAACATAATGCAGAAAGTCCTTGCCAGAGAGATTAGACAAGAAAAAGAAATAAAATGCATGCAAATAGGAAAAGAAGTAAAAATGTCTCTGCTTGCAGTTTGCATAATCTTAGGTACAGAAAACCCTAACACTCTGCCAAAACCCCAGTAGAATTAATAAAAAATTAAATAACTTGCAATATATAAAATTAGCATACAAAATTAGTAGCATTTCCATACAGATACAATAAAATATTTGAGAAAGGAAATTTAAAAACAATCCCATTTATAAAAGTTTAAAAATAAGAAAATATGATGGGATAATTGTACCAAGAGGTGAAGTAAACATTGATCAACAAAGACAAACGGTGTTAGGAAAACATATGAAAGAATAAAACTGGACATCAAATTTTAAAGCTTCTGCACTGCAAAGAAAACAATCAACAAATTGAAGAGGCAGCCTATGGAATGGGAGAGAATATTTACAAATCATATACCTGATGAGCAGTTAATATTCAAAATATATAAGAAATCATAACAATAGCAAAAAGAACTAATTATTATTATTATTTTTTTTTGCAGTACCAGGGATTGAACCCAGGGGCGTTCTACCTCCGCGCTACACCCCCGGCCCTATTTTTTTATGCTTTATTTTGAAACCGGGTCTCATGAAGTTGTGGAGGGCCTCAGTAGGTAGAGAGAGAGAGAGAGAGGAGAGAGCTGAGGCTGGCCGCGAACCCAGATCCTCCGGTCTCCACCTCCCAAAGTACTGGGATTACAAGCGTGAGCCACCACGCCCGGCAAGAACTAATTATTTTAAAAACAACCTGGATAGACAGTTTTTTAAAAAAAAGATATGCAAATGGTTTTAAACAAACAAGTATATGAAAAGGTACTCAAGATGACTAATCATCAGGGAGATGCAAATCAAAACTACAAGGTGATATCGCCTAACACCTTGTAGGAAGGTTATTACCAAAAAGTTAAAATTCAGGTGGTACTCACCTGTAATTCCAGCCACTTGAGAGACTGAGACAGGAGAATCCCAAGTTTGAGGGTAGTCTGGGCAATTTAGTGAGTCCCTTTCTCAAAATAAAAAGGACTGTGGATGTGGCTCAGTGTTACTGCACTTTCCTATCATGTGCTAAGCCCTGGTATCAACCCCCAGTGTTGAAATAAAAAAAGTCAAAGAAAACAAGTGTTAATAAAGAGACAGAGAAAAGGGAGCCTCTATACATTATTGATAGAATGTAAATTGATGCAGCCATTATTTGTAAATGCTCCTCAAAAACTTAAAAACAGCTGGCGTGGTGGTGCATGCCTGTAATCCCAGTACTTGGAAGGCTAAGACAGAAGGATAGCAGGTTGAAGGAGGGCCTCGGTACTGTAGTGAGACTCTTAGCAACCTAGTGAGATCCTCTTTCAAAACAAAAAATAAAAGGGCTGGATGTGTAGCTTAGAGGTAGAATGCCCCTGGGTTCAATCCCCAGTACCACCAAAAATAAATAAAAACAGAATACTATATGATTCAGCAATCCTAATTTTGGATATATGTTCAAAGAAATTGAAATCAGTATGCCAAAGAGATCACACTGCCATGTTCTTTGCAGTATTAGTCATAATAGTCTAAATTTAGAAACAACCTAACTGCCTGTTGATGGATGAAGAAAACATGGTGTGTGTGTGTGTGTGTGTGTGTGTGTGTGTGTGTGTGTAATCATTATTAAGCTTTAAACATAGAAGGAAATCCTGCCATTTGCAACAACAGGGATGAAGAACATTATACAAAGTGAAATAAACTAAAGATAGCAAGATAAATGTTGCACGATATCATTTCTATGGGGAATCTAAAATAGTTGAACTCATAGAAACAAATAATAGAGTGCAGAACATGGGAATGGGGAGATGTTGGTCAAAGAGTATAAACTAATTTTATGAGATGAAGCTCTGGAGATCTAATGTACTGTGTGGTAACTATAGTTAATAATACTATGCTGTGTCCTTGCAATTTGCTAAGAAAGTAGATCTTAAGTGTCGTCTCACACACATACACACACACACACACACACACACACACACATACACACACACGGTAACTGTGGGAGGTGATGTATATGCAAATTACCTTGACCTTAGTATTTATTTCACAATGTACACATATATCAAATCATCATGTTGTATACTCAAAATATATACATTTTTAGTTGTCTACACCTCAAAAAATATAACAATCATGTATTTCTACTGGTTTTATGTGTGTTTAAATTTTACTTGATGTAAATCTTAAATTAACACTGGTGTTTTACTGAAGAATGAAGAGTTATATATTGGAATGACCCAGTAGTACAAAATATATTTAATAGCCCTGGTCTCTCTGAGTCCATCCATGATGGTTGTAATAACTCAAGTTTAGTGGTAATTTCAGTGGATAGAGAAAATGGCTATTAGGAGAAGCCAGGATTTAATATGTTTATTGTTTACTTCATGTTTTATCTCCTTCTAAACTAGAGATGACAAACTCACATGTTCTTAGAGACAGAGCAGATCACATCAAATGTGGCTGGCTGAGGGGATGATGGCCGGCTGAAGGGGCTGGTCCTGCCAGATGAGTCAGCTGTTCACCTCTGACTCACTTTTCCATCTTGAAGTGGTCTCAGTGATAGCTGATTCTCTATTTTTTTCCAAAAATCCAGAAATCTAGACTTCCAAATATCAGATATCATGTCACATGTAAATTTTAGAAGTTAATAATTTAACTTAATAAAACTTGTGGTTGGAAAAACCACAACATAGCTTGGCATGGTGGCTCATACCTGTAATCCTAGTATTTGGGAGGCTGAGACAGGAGGATCACAGGTTGAAGGCCAGCCTCAGCAACTTAGCAAGGCCCTCAGCAACTTAGCAAGACCCTGCTTCAAAGCAAAAATTAAAAAAGGCTGGGGTATAGCTCAGAAGTAGGACACCCCTGGGTTTAATTCCCAGTACCTAAGAAAAAGAGAAGGAAGTGGAGGAGGAGGAGGACAACAACAAGAACTACAAGAACAAGAACCACAACATCAGGGCTAGAGTTGCTCTCTGCTGCCAGTCTGAATACTGCAGGAGACTATAAACTCTTGAGACTAGAGCTTCATTTCCATTTCACTGCATGTCCAAGGTGAAAATTGACTGACATGTGGTAGACTCTCCAATGTGAATGAATGAATGAATGAATGAATAGTTTTGAGATTATTAAATATATTCTGTTTCTTTTAATCTTATGTTTAACATAAATTTAAAAATGAGGCTAAAACAATGGCAACAATACCAATTCATAGATAAATTTAATGAAGTCATGGACTTCATAAATTTAATACCAGAGCTCTTTGATTAAATAAGGTTGACAAAGAAAAATAAATGGTGGCCTGTGGAGCCAGGTGTGGTGGCTCACGCCTGTAATTCCAGTACTTGGGAGGCTGAGCCGGAAGGATCACAGGTTCCAGGCCATTCTCAGCAGCTTAGCAAGGCCTTCAGCAACTTAGTGAGATCCTGTTTCAAAATAATAAGAAAAATAAACCTGGGGGGTGTAGCTCAGAGGCAGAATGCCCTTGGGTTCAATCCCCATTACTAAAGATATAAAATAAAGGTGACCTATGTTAAAATATCTAACATGTAGTTTTATTTCATTTGGCTGTCATAATCATCAAAACATGCAGGCTTTCATATGAAATATATGAGCCAGAAAGTCTGACATAAATATCCTGATTTCTGGATTTTCTTCAAAATAAACCTGAAATTAGTGAGCCCGTATTTCTGCACAGCAAGGGTTGCTGGCTCTGGGGAGTGAGACGCATGCTCAATTAGGACAGGGCCCACCAACACCATTGTTCCATCACTCTGAGGTGGAGTGCTACATGCCCATTTGTGTGTTTATTTTTCTTATGTTAGGTAAATATTTCTCTGAGTCTCTGTCTCTGACAAAAGAAAGGAAAAATAAAAGTTTTTATTCACATAAAAGCCTGCAAAAATATTTAAGCAGCTTAATTTTTAATAGCCAAACACTAAAAGTAACCCAATGTCCTTCATTTAATTGATGATCAAACATACTGTGACACATCCACTTCATGGAATACTAGTCAACATTACAAAGGAATGTGATGCACATGACTTTGATGAACTTCATAGAATTTATACAAAGTGAAAAGAGTCAGTACCAAAAAGTTACATACTGTCTGATTCCTTTTGTACAATATTCTTTCAGTTACAAGATCAGAGATGGAAAGAAAACTGACAATTGGGGAGAATTAGGGGCAAGGATGAGAAAGTGGGATATAGTATGGGGGCCAGTGTGGTTATAAAAGAGCAACTAGAGGGATCCCATGGTGATGGAACAGTTCTTGTTTTGTGATTGGCTGTGGTGGTGGATATGCAAATCTCCACAGATGATAAAATTGTGTAGAACCAAATACACACAGAGAGATGTATGTAAACTGGGGTGTTGTGAGTAGAAATGATTGTATCAATGTCATTGCCCTGGCTGTGATTACATAATTTTGTAAGATCTTACCATTGAAGAAAACTAGCTAAAGTACACATGGAATTTCTTTAGTTAGTTCTTACATCTTCACGGGAATCAACAAATAGCTGAAAATTGTTTAATTTTAAAAAGTGGAAAAAAGAGTCTTCAGAGGACAACACTGCGATCTCACAACATGCCCACTTTATCTACCCATTACCTGCCTGGCCCCGGGAGAATTTCGGGTGAGTATCTCCTGATCTCCACGACTTCTGCAGCCTGCCATGGATCCTTTCAAAGACAGTGCTGGGGGACTGAAGTGGACATAGAACAGAATCACGGGAAGCAAAGCACAGTGGTCAAATTCATGCACATAAAAGGGACTGGAGAAATTTCAGAGAGTTTGATGCTTTCTAATGATGAAGGATTAGCAAAGCCATAACACACAATAATATTGCCCATTGTTTTCTTTGCATGTGCATTTCCTTCCAAAGAATATAGTAGGCTCAAACATTCTTGATTCCCCATATGAGCTGGGAGAACAGGCTTCAGGGTAAAATCTGGTTGGTTTGGCCTCAGAGAACTACATCATGATAGAACATACTCTTTATCTTTCTATCTACTCAAATATAATTGCTTTGTAACTAACACATATTATAAACAAAAAGATTGCCTAAACGATTTTATTTTTTATGTTGAAACAGGGTCTCATTAAGTTGCCGAGGCTGGTCTCGAACCTGTGATCCTCCCATCTCAACCTCACAAGTACTAGGATTACTGACTTGTGGCACCACACCTGGCTAAGTTGATATTTTGTAGGGTACATTTTGATCCATGGTCTTGTTATGATATTATGAATATGCCATACAGTTAAATAAAGTGCTAAATTGAGGGAAAACAAAAACTTTGTGTTCTAAAACTTGAATAAATGCAACATGAAGGCTGGTTCCTGCTGCCCACTCGTGCCTCCTTTGCTTACTGAATCTTAGACGAAGAGAAGGTGAGTCAGGAAGGCGCCCTGCTTCTGAAGCCTCAGGTCTGCCGCCCTGTGTCAGCGAGGCGCAGGCTCCCAAAGGCTGCGAGTATAAAAGGCTTGACTTCAGAGCTCACTGGAGGGGAGGGGACAAATCTCTGTTTGTTTGTAGTCTTTAGCTCTAATTACATAATTACATTGGAAAGGGGACTGACTTCTGAGAAAAAGCAACAAAGCAAACAAGGTAAATTTGTAACAGGTCAGTCCAGCTATTATCTCTCTAGGCCTCCAGCGCGTGTGTGTCACACGTGTGTGCACCAGTGCATGGCATTAAGAGATAATGGCATCCAGGGGTATATGCAAGGCTATCATTTTACCTTTAGTGCACTGTGGCACCCTGATTATCTCACTAAAATTGGAAGGTAAACGGGATGTTGTGGAAACAGAGATCTTTCATGGCAGGTAATAGAGCAGACCTAATTAGCCTCAAGTACCTGTAATCCTAGGAGATGTACTTGGAGATAAAAGCTAGGGAGAGTCCCTCAGGTATAACTAATAGGTCCCCAGCCAGGTTGGCTCTGGGTCAGGTGTAGCGTGTCAGCTGAGCTGAATGCACCCTATTGATCCAGGAGAGCCTGTGCTCCCTGCCACAAATTGGATTCCAATTGCGTACAAAGGAAAGGCAGGGGCTCTACCTGCTTCATATTTCAAAACAATTTTCTTCCATACTAGTTTGGTGGTAGATTGTTTACTCATTTTTTTCAAATGTCCTTTAAAATATATCCTTTTAAATCTTGTAAGTGATTTTTCTTCAGAATGATTTTCTAAGTGCTTTGGCCAAGTGCACCATAGACCCGTTTCATATTTTAGAAAATGGAGAAGAGTTTATTTAAAATCTATTGCCCCTGCCTGGTAGGTAATATTTTATAAGAGGGAATTTTGTTATTTACTTTAAAAGAAAGGAAGGTATGTCTTCCTGTTTATTTAGTAATTATAATAAGTGAAATAATTAGAAATACAGGAAACACAAAATTTTAACATGGAAAAATCTAAAGTGGTATTTTCCAAGTACCTGTAATCCTGGGAGATATATTTACATTAAATAAAATAAATCCTTTTTTTTGGTAATGGGAATTGAACCCTGTGGTATTCAACCTCCAAGTCACACCCCCAGTCCTTTTTATTTATTTATTTATTTATTTTTTTGCGGTACCGGAGATTGAACGCAGGGGTGTTCTACCTCCGCGCTACAACCCCGGCCCTATTTTTTTATACTTTATTTTGAAACCGGGTCTCACGAAGTTGCGGAGGGCCTTACTACAGAGGGGGGAGAGAGAGAGAGAGAGAGAGAGAGAGAGAGAGAGGGAGAGAGAGAGAGAGAGAGTGCTGAGGCTGGCCGCGAACCTGGATCCTCCGGTCTCCGCCTCCCAAAGTACTGGGATTACAAGCATGTGCCACCACGCCCGGCCTTTTTATTTTTTTTTTTATTTTGAAACAGGGACTCACTGATGAGAATTTTACTAAGTTGGTGAGGCTGGCCTTGAACCTGTGATCCTCCTGTCTCAGCCTCCCAAGTGCTGGGATTATAGGCACATGCTACCATGCCCAATAAAAATCTTTAATTCAAGTAAAATGTTAGGTTACAGCTTCTCTCCTCCCCTTATAATTTCCTCCATCCTCAAACACACACTCAGAATCTGTTAAATTCAGGATCTTATACATGAAGCCAGAGTAGGGAACTGGGCTACATCGATTTGGTCTCTTCGGTTTCCCTCTTTTTGAGGTCCTTCAGGGGCTTCTAAGGAATTCTAAAAATCACTTGAGGAGGGATGTTTTGTTTTTAAATGGGACCATGCCTAAGTGATTTCAAAAGAATGTGAATCAGGGTTATTTAAAAAATCTATTGCTGAGTGAGACTCCACAGTCTCCTCTGAATCAAGTAGGTATCACACGCTGCCAAAAGAATCTTCATAAGCATTATAGATTTTTATTCTGATCAGAGATCATTTCATTCATTCCAAAAATATTCCTTGATCACTTACTATATACCAAACACTGTTAGAGGTAATGGAGAGACCTAAGTGAACAAAACAGGAAAAAATATTAAGCTTACAAAGTTTATGCACTCTAGTGGAAGAGAGATGGACACTCTACTACTAGAAAAAATGAATAAGTAAAATTTTCAGTAATATGAGAAAATATAAGTGCTAGGGAAAATAGTAGAAGTAGCAAAATAGGAATTAAAAGTACAAAAATATGAATTGCTAGTTAAAAGGGGTGTCTAGAATAAACCTGATTTAGAAAATGTTATTTGAATAGAGACATTGATGAGGGAAAGAGAGAGCCATGTGGATTTCTAGAAACACATATGTAATAGTACTTGGCATACAGTACTTTATTGGTTTAGATTATGTTTATTCTTGAGTTAACTAAATATTTCTGAATGTTTGTTTCATGGAAGAAGGAGGAGGAAGAGGAGGAGGAGGAGGAGGAGGAAGAGGAAGAGGAGGAGAAGAACCAGTATTACCATCCTCAAGATAAAGAGACAAATAAAATGACTGTAAAAGTATTGGGAAGTTTAAAGTAAAATAAAATGTTGCTGTTGTTCAGCTAAGTAGTATTGGTTAAAGTATAAAGAGTTTGCATTTGATAGAACTTTTAATTAAATATTTCCAATGCATTTCATAGTGCTGTTTTCCCATTTGTCAGTCATAAAGCTGGGGCTGGGGAGTTGAGGTGGCCAGATGACCAGTGGCGTGCTAGAGGGGAGCATATCCATTCATGAGAGCTGATGTGGGCGTCACGTCCTGATTCCCCTAAGTGACATCACTTTGGTAAATTAAAATCAGCCTCCAGTGGGTAAACTAATACTAGAGAAATCGAAAAACACTACAAATCTGGATTCTCCACATGCGAAGAGCTAGCTGGTAAACATTCACCAGCACACCACAAAATATAAACTGCTGAGTCAATTTTCAATAGCCTTAGCATACTGTTGTGGTCTTTAAAAGTATTACAGTTTTCTCAACGATCCTTTCTTCATAATCCTACTAGAAGGCTTGCCAGTGTTATTTTAACACAATGCTTTTACCCATTCTAAGTAATGTCACCTATTCAGTGGCCTGTTTCATTTCCAATGAGCATGACCAGAAGAAGAAACTACCTCTTGCTTATCTAAAGGTAGGGCAGAACACTTCTTGTGAAGTTTATTTTAAACTGAGGCTCAATCTATTTAATCAAGAATTCTTCTGTCATTCCTCTGTTGTATGTGGAAAACAATTGTAAGAGTGACATTGAGGCTTAAGAGTAGCCTGATTAAAAATATTACAAGCAGATACACAGTGTAGTCTGCACGTAGGACTAAAGGCCTTCCAGATAATACATGCAACTTATAAATAACCAAAATAATTGATGAAATACTAATTTGAGAGGGATGAATCATCTACTTTACCTCCATTTACTTTTGACTCAGCAACGAAGAATTAAGAACTAATTCATATGAAAGATTTTTGTCACCCAAAGTACATCTGTTTTCTAATTTACTTTCAGGATTTAGAAGACATTTTGGAGCTAGGGCAATATAGAAAAGATTGATAATAAATCAGAGAATTTCTTAGATTCTCTGTTTTAATTTCATGAGCTTTTATCTTCCTTCACAAATGTTTGTCATTAAATAAAAAATGTTTTCAAGCTAGGAAGCTGAAAGACTGTTAGTCTTATGGCTGTTATACCCCTACTAGAGCAAAATATGGGGCCAGGTTAATTCAAAAAGATGCAAGATACAAACTAGACAGCTGCTTTTTTCTCACTCATTTCACTCTATTACTGGTTAACTTAGTGGAAAAATGTAAATTTTCCAGGGATTTCAGGTTGAAGGTATCTCAGCCAACATAGATGTGTGCTTGACTTGAGGTCTAATTTAACTCCCACGTAGGTAGTATTGATCGACATAGACCACTGGGGACACTTACAATCTTCCTTTGCCAAAGGTAGACAATAGTGTAAGAGTAAAGTGTAATAAATGCTCCTGTCCAGTCCCATGTCGATATCCAGTTGTTTTGTGTGTGCATGTGTGTGTGTGTGTGCGTGTGTGTGCCATTTTGAGTGCATCAGTATTTCACGTTTATTGTAGTGTGATGAAACACCTCTCAAAATGGCCAGAGGGACACTCAGCAGTAAGCATTTAGACAGTACAAATTGGAGTGAACAGGAGGACAGTTAGCAGGGAATATTTCTGAGGTCAAAGTAGTCTGGATAGAAGCTGAATCAGCTAAATGCAGACTTAAGAGCTACAGTACCTGCCTCAAAGTAAATATAGATTACCTTCTTGATGACAAATTGATCCACTGGACAAGGATCTTTCAGACAAAGAGACAAGTGCAAAAAAATTAAGTAATTCACACTCACCAATTTTTTAACCCTTTACCCATAACCATTTTGTCTATTTTTCTGTAACTTTCACTTCACATTATTTCAGTCTGAAGCAGTCTATGGAACAAATAAATACATATAGAACTTAAAATTCCAACCTCAGCATGAGCAATTTTAAAAGACACTTTGTTAATTTTTTTCATTCAACTTATGATTCTATATAATAATTACAGTAAAGAATATTTCTAAATCTGAAGATCATATCAGATGCTATTATGTAATTGTTATTATAATCGCATCTGGAAAACTGCACAAGAGGAAAAACTCAGCCTAATAGAGGAGGTCCATTTTGAATTAATTCAGCAAATATTTCAGAGCCTCTATGATGTGCCTGCCTGCTCTAATATGTTTATTTAGAAAACTGCTCTTTTCAAAAATGTACTTTCAATCTGAATAATTCACTTTATCAAACGGACAAGATTTCAATGAGGAAGGGGTGAGTCTAAGAGGTGGCTTCAGCTTTCATTCCCTAACTAGCAAACATTTATTAAAAAAATACTCCAAGAAAGGTTCACTGCAGATGACATGCCATCAGCCTTGAGCCCTTGATCCCTTTCCACAAGAAGCTCACTGTTTATTTGGGTGAGACAAGCAATTAAATAATCAGAATAGAGTACAGTATATGACACAAGACTTTCAGAAAGGAGGTGAATGGCCAAGTTATCCAAATGTCAGGTAGGAGAAGATTGCAGAAGATGAGAATGGATGAGAAAATGGGAAAGCAAGACCTGGCAGAGTGAAGAGAGGGAAGGAGGGATAGAGTGTGGGGTAAGGAGGAAGGGCATTTAGAGCAAGTAGTAAACGTTACCATAGATGGACAAGGCACTTTCCAGGAACACTGAAAAAGTTTGCTATAGCTATAAACAACCGAAAAAAACAACAAAACACTTTCAGAGCTGAAACATTCCAGCTCTGAAAGTGGTGAGGGAGCTTGTGAAGGAGAATAACAAGCGAAGTCTCTGTTGGAAGGGAATCATATAAAATTAATAATAAATGTTGAATGAGATTATTCCCTGACCTAAGAGAGGTCAAGACCTACCATAGAGTTATGGACATTAAAATAATTAAAAGAAGACGTCAACTTATGCTAGACAGCTGACTGACAGTTTCTGTTGAAACTATTAGAAATATAAAGTTCCACTGTATCTTAAAAATACAGTGAGTAAAGTAAAAAAAAATAGACCCATACTGAGAAATACATTTTTCAGAGAGAAATTATAAAGTAAAATTGTGAATTTTACTTGTGAAATTCTGTTTCTGGTTTTAGGTCCATTCACTTTCAGTAACATTTTCTCAGATAACAATTATCATTGGATGTTGAGGGCCCCTGTATATGATCAAATCTGCCAAGGGAATCAGAAGAACAGCCCAAAGAATCCTCTGGAGTTTTGCAACCCAGATTCTAAGA
This sequence comes from Glis glis, assembly GCA_004027185.1. Classification (NCBI taxonomy): domain Eukaryota; kingdom Metazoa; phylum Chordata; class Mammalia; order Rodentia; family Gliridae; genus Glis; species Glis glis. Next base: position 532 of record PVJS01018352.1, on the reverse strand, counting down.
AGATCCAAAGATTATCCTGGAAGATGTAGAATTTCCTCTTCAGATAGCACAGATTCAGCTACAAATGTGTTATTTTTTCACTGTCTTGACAAATCACTAAGAGGAGAGAAACTAGTTTGGTTAAATAAACTAAAATAGCAATAATTTACTCACTTTCCTAAAACTGGTTTTTTTTTCTTAGTTTTAAGGTTAATCACCCTTTTTAAAGGGGATAAGTGAGTTCCATTCCAGGATTAACATTTCCCCATCTCATCAAATTAGAAATAGCCACATTTATTCTGATGGGACTCTGTTCTCACTATTCCTTGGCAATGCCCACCTGGGGGGAGGTATAAAGACAAGCACTGGGGTTTATTTCCATTTTTCTGCATATGGTTAGCCAATTTTGCCAGCACCATTTGTTGAAGAGGCTATCTTTTTTCCAATGGATGTTTTTAGCCCCTTTGTCAAATATCAATTGGCTGTAGGTATGTGACTTTGTTTCAATGTCTTCTATTCTGCTCCATTGGTCTATGTTTCTGCTTTTGTGCCA
>PVJS01018351.1:0-25069 GCA_004027185.1 Glis glis | reverse complement strand
GCGTGCGCCACCACGCCCGGCCTTATTTTTTAATTTTGAAACAGGGTCTCACTAAGTTGCTAAGAACCTTCCTATGTTGCTGAGGCTGTCCTCGAACCTACGATCCTCCTGTCTCAGCCTCCCAAATACTGGGATGACAGGTGCACCACCACGCCCGGCTTACTAGATTGCTAATGTTTGGTTGACATATTGCAAAGCATGCTGGGGAGGCAGGAAGCACAGGTGAGGCCTCGTCCTTGCGTGGGGAGGCAGGTTTGGGTGGACCAATGGCTCCTCTAGCCTAGTAAACTTAGGCTGCCCCCCTGGGTCCAAGCCACCTGCTCTAGTTCTTGCAATCTCTTAACTAGTGGGAAGGAGAGATGGGCCACGGGTGCTCACAGCTCCCTGCCTCAAGACGTGACCCAAAAGTAGCTTCCCTTGTGACTAGTGGAATAGTGACACCCAACTGGTGTGGTACTTTAAAACCAAAGTATGTCTGTTCCCAACCACGGTTCCAGGATCTCTTTACATTTAAAAATTGGCTGGGCATGGTGGAACATGCCTGTAATCCCAGTATTTGGGAGGCTGAGACAGGAGAATCTCAGGTTAAAGGCCAGCCTCAGCAATTTAGCAAGGCCCTCAGCAACTTAGTTTCAAACTAAAAAAGAAAATAGGACTGGGATTATAGCTCGAAGGTAGAGCATCCCTGGGTTCAATCCCCAGTATAAAAAATTAAAATTAAAGGCCCCAACAAGTTTTTGTATCCTAACATAGTTAGTATATTATAAATTAAAACGGAAGTAACAACAAGCTGGGCGTGATGGTGCACACTTGTGATCCCAGTACTTTGGGAGGCGGAGACCGGAGGATCTGGGTTCGCGGCCAGCCTCAGCGCTCTCTCTCTCTCTCTCTCTCTCTCTCTCTCTCTCCCTCTCCCTCTCCCTGTCCCTCTATCTCTCTCTCTCTACTTAGTGAGGCCCTCCGCAACTTTGTGAGACCTGGTTTCAAAATAAAGTATAAAAAAAATAGGGCCGGGGGTGTAGCGTGGAGGTAGAACGCCCCTGGGTTCAATCCCCAGTACCACAAAAAAAAAAAAAAATTAAATAGGGCTGAAGGTGTAGCTCAGAGGTAGAATGCCCCTGGATTCAATCCCTAGTACCACACAAATAAACAAATAAATAAATATGAAAATAACAGCAAGTCCATTCTATATTAACATTTTTATGAAAAGTCACTGTTTTCCAAAGCAAAATGTAGTGAGAAGTAGCATTGTTTATACCTGTGCAAATCTCTTAGCCTTAGATTAATAGTCTGGTGGATTCTCATGTCATTTCTGTACTTGGCCCATACAGTGTGTTGTGTTCATTGACACTGACATAAAAGTACTTCTGTGAACTGGGCATGGTAGAGCACTCCTGTCATCCCAGTACTTGGGAGGCTGAGACAGGAGGATCGCAGGTTCAAGATCAGCCTCAGCAATTTAGTGACACTCAGCAACCTAGTGAGACCCTGTTTCAAAATAAAAATAAAATCGGGCTGGGGGTGTAACTCAGAGGTAGAACGCCCCTGGGTTCAATCCCCAGCACCACACACACCAAAAAAAAAAAAATCTGATGGGCGTGGTGGTGCACGCTTGTAATCCCAGTACTTGGGAGGCTGAGACAGGAGGATCCGGGTTCACGGCCAGCCTCAGCAACTTAGTGAGACCCTCCACAACTTAGACCCTGTTTCAAAATAAAAAATTAAAAAATAGAGCTGGGGGTCTCCCTCAGAGGTACAATGCCCCTGGGTTCAACCCCCAGCACAAAAACATAAATAAATAAATAAATAAATAAATAAATAAATAAATAAATAAATAAAAACTCTGTAGCCCTCCTGAGCAACAGACCCTTACCCCCTCGACTCCTCCTGTGTTTGAAGGAGACAAGCCCCACAAGTGTGAGTTCTGTGACAAGTGCTTCAGCCGGAAAGACAACCTGACCATGCACATGCGGTGCCACACGAGTGTGAAGCCGCACAAGTGTCACCTGTGCGACTACGCCGCCGTGGACAGCAGCAGCCTCAAGAAGCACCTGCGCATCCACTCGGACGAGCGGCCCTACAAATGCCAGCTCTGCCCCTACGCGAGCCGCAACTCCAGCCAGCTCACCGTGCACCTGCGCTCGCACACCGGTGAGTCCGCCAGCCTCGCGCTGGGCTCCTCTCTGAGTTCCTCTTCCTCCTCCTCTTCCTCCTCTTGCTCCTCCTTTTCCTCCTTCTCCTCCCCTCCTCCTCCTCCCCCCCCCCCCCTCCTCCTCCTCCTCCTCTTCCTCTTCCTCCTCCTCCTCTTGCTCCTCCTCCTCTTGCTCCTCCTTTTCCTCCTCCTTCTCCTCCTCCTTCTCCTCCTCCTCCTCCTCCTTCTTCTCCTTCTTCTTCTCCTCCTCCTCCTTCTCCTCCTCCTTCTTCTCCTCCTCCTTCTCCTCCTTCTTCTCCTTCTTCTTCTCCTCTTCCTCCTCCTCCTTCTCCTACTTCTCTTCCTTCTTCTTTTTTGTGGTACTGGAGATTGAACCCAGAAGAGTTCTACCTCTGAGACAGGAGGATCACAGGTTCAAGGACAGCCTCAGCAACTTAGTGAGGCCCTCCATAATTTAATGAGACCCTGTTTCAAAATAAAATAGCTTTCCTAGGAGGAAAGCTTGAAGGTAGAATGCCCCTGGGTTCAATCCCTAGTACCACAAAAAACTTTAAAAAAAATAAAGTTGAGTAAAGATAGCCAGGCATGTAATCCTATAATCTCAATACTTGTAAGGCTGAGACAGAAGGATTGCAGGTTCTAGGCCAGCCTCAGCAACTTAGACCCTGTTTCAAAGCAAAAAAAATAAACTGGGTGTGGTGGTATAGGCTTGTAATCCCAGTATTTGGGAGACTGAGACCGGAGGATCCTCAGCTACTTAGTGAGGCCCTCCGCAACTTAGTGAGACCCTGTTTCAAAATAAAGAATAAAAAAATAGGGCTAGAGGTGTAGCTCCGAGGTAGAATGCCCCTGGGTTCAATCCCCAGTACCACAAAATAAATAAATAAATAAAATAGGGCTATGGGTGTAGCTTGGAGATAGAATTCCTCTGGTTTCAACTGCCAATACTAGAAAGAAATATTGAGGAAAGACAGCCGTATCCCAGCAGACATGAGGCAGCCATGGAGTCGGGAGCCAGCCTTCCCAGCCCATGTCTGCATGCCCTGACCCCTCTGGCATGTGGATAGCCACGGCCACAAAGCTCAGGGAAGAAGCCTACTGACGAAACTGCTCCATCTGCTCAGCAGCAGGTGTTACCCATGGCATCTGTGTCTCCCTCTTAAACCAGTTGACGCTTCCTTAAATACAGTCAACCAAGGATAACGAGCTATTTGCAGGAAATGGGTGGCATGAGATGTGCCCTGTCTAACCAGTAACAGATCCCAAAAGTAAAAGAGTATTTGGGTAATAGACAAAATTTTTTGCATTCTGTTTGGTGTCTACCCACTGGCGAAATGTTGCATGCAAGTGGAGTTCTGTGAAGAGATAGAATAAGGAAGCATGAATTAAAACCAGAGTTGCCAAGCCAGGCGTGGTGGCGCATGCTTGTCATCCCAGTACTTGACAGGCTGAGACAGGAGGATCCAGGTTCGCGGCCAGCCAGCTACTTGGTGAGGCCCTCCACAACTTAGTGAGACCCTGTTTTTTCAAAATAAAGAGTAAAAAATAGGTCTGAGGGTGTAGCTCAGAGGTAGAATGCCCCTGGGTTCAATCCGTTGTACCGCAAAAAAAAAAAAAAAAAAAAAACCAGAGTTGCCAGCTATCAAGTTAAAGTTTCCCAGAGATCAGTAAAAAAAATTTTTTTTTTTGTTAATGAACTGAAAATAAGAAGCTGGAATTTTGGGTTCTGATTAGGTCTAGGAAGGAAAGAAAACAGAAGTGAGAAAATCCAATTTGAAAAAAAAGAATCTCACAATTCTAAGGGGCCAGGACAATGAAAGGACTTACAAGATGCCAAAGGGTTCATGGGATGAAGGGAATTGGAAGGGGAGATCCATACCTAGAAAGACTTCTTAATAGCATTATTTCCTAGAGACAATGGAACAGTACCCTCAAAGTTGGAAAATGACTTTGAACTTGGAATTTTATACCCAGCCAAACTATCTCACATATGCCGTGAAATAGAAGTAGATGCAAAGATTCAAGATTTTCCTCCCAGCTCCATGAGAGAAGTTACTAGAAGATACGCTCTAGCAAAACAAGGGAGAAAATGAAATCTGGTACGAAATATTTGATGTATGAATATCTGAATACAGCTAACTGGGGATTGCAGCAAAATGAAATATCAAAACGATAAACAGAATGTTAAGAGAGAAAATTAAGTAAACCAAAAATTTAGAAAAAAAATCTTTTAAAAATTCCACACAAAAGGATATATTATTAAGAGACTGGATGATTTCTGAGATGATGTGAGATTCTTTTTTCCTCAAGAAATGCACAGTCCCAATCATGAAGCAAGCTAAAAAGTGGACCAAAATGAGCACATGAGGAAAGAACCATTTGACCTTGAGGGTCATAACCCTATCTGCTGGCCCAGGCGTGATGGTGGGCCTGTGAGGAGGTAGTTGTGATCCTGGGGCAGTATTTGTCCCTAGCAAATATCACATGCTTGGTCCTAATCTAAACTATTTGTAGTTTTGAGTTCTAAAATCGAAATTTGAAAACAACTGAAGTATGGGAATTCACAGGAAAGAACGGGAATGTTTTTGAGCTTAAATGTAAAAATAAAGCTACTCCTGACAAGTGAGGAATTAGTGTGAAAAAGAGAAGGGAACTTCAAAGAACCCCTCACTCTGGACGAAGATGTGAGGCTGTTACTCAATTTAGAAGGTGACCCGAGCTGTTGGCTCACGCCTATAATCCCAATACTTGGGAGGCTAAGACTGGAGGATCACAGGTTCAACGGCAGCCTTAGCAATGTAATGAGACTCTCATCGCCTCAGCAAGACCCTGTTTCAAAATAAAAATAAAATTGGGCTGGGGGTGTATGGGTTCAATGTCTACTACCACACACACATACACACAAAATGGACAGGAAGAAGAGTCAAAACCACCTGCATGAGGGCTGGCTAGGATGAGCAAGATTCTTATCCTTGCTTATAGTCAGCTCATGATGATTAAACTAACCTCCAGCCAGGCGTGGTGGTGCATGCTTGTAATCCCAGTACTTGGGAGGCTGAGACAGGAGGATCGCAGGTTCATGACCAGTCTCAGCTACTTAGTGAGGCTCTCTGCAACTTAGTGATACCCTGTTGCAAAATAAAGAAGAAAGAAAAATAGGGCTGGGAGTGTAGCTCAGAGGTAGAATGCCCCCAGTACTGCAAAAAAATAAAAATAAATAAATAAAATAACAACCTCCAAAACAATTGAAAATTCTTAGCAATGTCTCCAGAGAAACGACTCTAAACCAGAGAGGAGGCCACAACTTTTTATTATCTCTCCCTCATTCCAGCTGCCATATTTGTGTGTTAATTTTTATTTAAAAAAAAAGCGGCCGGACGTGGTGATGCACACTTGTAATCCCAGTACTTGGGAGGCTGAGACAGGAGGATCGCAGGTTTGCAGCCAGCCTCAGCCACTTAGTGAGGCCCTGTTTCCAAATAAAGAATAAAATAGAAGCCGGGTGTGGTGGCGCACGCTTGTAATCCCAGTACTTGGGAGGCGGAGACCGGAGGATCCGGGTTCGCAGCCAGCCTCAGCTACTTAGTGAGGCCTCCGCAACTTCGTGAGACCCAGTTTCAAAATAAGATATAAAAAAAATAGGGCCGGGGATGTAGCTCAGAGGTAGAAAGCCCCTGGGTTCAATCCCAGGTACCGCAAAAAAAAAAAAAAAAAAAAAAAAAAAGAATAGGGCTGGGGGTGTAGCTTGGAGGTAGAATGCCCTGGGTTCAATCCCCAGTACAGCAAAAATAAATAAATAAATTAACTAATTAATTAATTTAAAAAGGGATGGGGATGTAGCAGAGGTAGAATGCCTTTGGGTTCAATTCCCAGTACCACAAAATAATAACAATAATAATAATAAAATAGGGCTGGGGGTATAGCTCAGAGGTAGAACGTCCCTGGGTCCAATCTCCAGCAACACACACACACACACCACACACGAAGTCACTGTCCACAAGAATGTGGGCTTGGGGCCATGAGACCTGAGTGCACATCCTCACCCCAGGCCTCTCTAACGCAGTGCGGATACTCATACTCCTAGGGCGCTCACGTGGGTTGGGTGAGCTAGTTCACAGGGAAGGGCTGTGATTTTACAGGAAGCTGCAGGGCTTTGGCGTTCAGAAGATCCGGCCCTCTTGGGGCGTCCAGGTGTGACGATGTATGTTGGGGGGAGGGGGTCTGTGTTGCCTGCCTGTTCTAATGGACACACACCTTCCGTTGCTAGGGGACACCCCCTTCCAGTGCTGGCTCTGCAGCGCCAAGTTCAAAATCAGCTCGGACTTGAAAAGGCACATGATCGTGCACTCGGGGGAGAAGCCGTTCAAGTGCGAGTTCTGCGACGTGCGCTGCACCATGAAGGCGAACCTCAAGTCGCACATCCGCATCAAGCACACGTTCAAGTGTCTGCACTGCGCCTTCCAGGGCCGGGACCGGGCCGACCTCCTGGAGCACAGCCGGCTGCACCAGGCCGACCACCCCGAGAAGTGCCCCGAGTGCAGCTACTCCTGCTCCAGCGCGGCCGCCCTGCGCGTGCACAGCCGGGTCCACTGCAAGGACCGTCCCTTCAAATGCGACTTCTGCAGCTTCGACACGAAGCGGCCCAGCAGCCTGGCCAAGCACGTCGACAAGGTGCACAGGGACGAGGCCAAGACGGAGAACAGGGCCCCGTCGGGCAGGGAGAGCGGCGGCTCCCACCCCGTGGCCAAGATCGTGACCCAGAGGGCCTTCCGCTGTGACACATGCGGTGCCTCCTTTGTCAGGGACGACTCTCTGAGATGTCACAAGAAACAGCACAGCAGCCAGAGTGAAAACCGGAGCTCGGACCTGGTCACCTTCCCTCCCGAGAGCTCGGCGCAGCTCGGTCCCCTGGTCTCCGTGGGGCAGCTGGAGGCCCCCCTGGATCCCAGCTCTGACCTCTAGCGCAGCCAGGGCGGGCTCTGGGGATTGCAGATGGTGCTGGTGCAGCCCCCCATGGCCAGGCCGTCGAGGCCGACTCTGGTCTCCAGGCCTGGAGCTGCCCAACCTCACAGGCCCCCAGCTGCAGTGATGGAAGCAACTGGGGCATAAGGACGGTCACTAAAGCCACGCTATGGAAACACGTGTCCATGGCGCTGTCTCCCCTACTAGAACTGCCTGAGCACGTCGTCTCAGTCCTTCAAAGGTGGGGTCCACCGAGCGCTCTCTCTCCAATGGGGGTCGCTTCTACGGGACAAATTGCAGATTTTAAAAACTGATCCGTCTCCGATGGAGTTATTAAACTAGTTAGACGACATCGAAAAGTAAAAAGAAACTGATCCTCTATAGCAGGAAGAGTTGAGGGCGAGGTTACATGGAGGGTTGGGGACTGGAAAAGTTCTCTTTCTTAACCTGGATAGTGGTTATATATGAGTGTTTAGCTTATACGTTGGTGTGGTTTCTTTTATCTGTTTTTACAATAAAAAGGCACACTCCTCTGTAGAGCGGTGAAAGAGGAACATTTGGTTTTTCTTTACATTTCTCCTTAGACGGGTTATGGTGGAGTTCTGTCCAGCCCACGTGCCCACCGGTTCAGTGACCTAATTCTGTACAAGGGTCCGTGGGATTTCTCAGTGAGTTAGCCCTGCAGTGAAGCAATACACAGGTTCGACCTGGAGGTGGCGCCAAAGATCGAGCTCACCGGAGCCCAGGCTGCATCGTCGTGTTGGAGAATTCCAGCGCTGCAGAGCCCTGGGCTTGGTTCTGGTAAATGTGATATGCGGGTACAGCCCGAGGCCAGGATCTTTTGCAGCCGAGAAAGCATTTAGTGTTTGCTGAATGGTACACAGGTGGACATCTGACCTTCTCACAAATGGACCGGGTTCTGGGGCTGAAGTTCAGGACACTAGAGGGTCCCGGTGCCGCCATCATTTATCTGTCCAGAATTGTTACGTTCTCCATCGGCATCTTTCCTTCAAATACTGTCTTCCTTGAATGTAAACTCTTGTGTGCCCTCATTCAGGCAAACAGGGATGCTTTAGAAATGGACTAAATGGATCTGTTGTTCTTGATAAACTAAGAAAAAAAGGATGTGATCAATTCTTAGAGATTGAAGATGGGGGAAGAGTTCACCACAGAGCTTATTTTATGGCAGCGATTTGAACAAACCATTTATTTATTTATTTATTTATTTATTTATTTTTGGTACTAGGGATTGAACCCAAGTACACTCTACCGCTGAGCTACACCCTGAGCCCTTTTATTTTTCTTTTTTGGGGTACTGGGGATTGAACCCAGGGGCACTGTACTCATAAGCTACACCTCCAGCTCTATTTTTTATTTTTTATTTTGAAACAGGGTCTCACCAAGTTGCTGAAGCTGGCTGCGAACCTGCGATCCTCCTGTCTCAGCCTCCTATGCACCGGGATGACAGGCGTGCACCGCCATGCACCAGGCTATGGAACTGTTGTTTTTGATCAGAATAGTGTGGGTAACCGAATGACCATACTGTTCTACGGATTCGATTGTTACTTCTCTGGTTTGTCTTGAGTCTTATCTTCATTTCTAGCAACAGAAGGCTATTGACCGTTCAAGCAGGAACTCAGATTCACATCACACAAGCGGTCCCTTGTACTTGGGTGTTATAGTTCTTCAGATAGGCAGGAAAGATACCGGTCTTTTTAGAGGCAGTTTTTGTTCATAGCTGTCTGGACTTCGGGAGCCTTAGACCCTCCCTGGTGTAGCTTAGCAAATTTGGATTCTCGGTAGAGTGCCAGAGAGCAGAAAAGTTGAGATCAGTCGGCCATAGTGACACACACTTGTAATCCCTGTACTTGGGAGGCTGAGACCGGAGGATCCGGGTTCGCGGCCAGCCTCAGCTACTTAGTGAGGCCCTCTGCAACTTAGTGAGACCTTGTTTCAAAATAAAAAATAAAAAATAGGGCTGGGGTGGAGCTCAGAGGTAGAATGCTTCTGGGTTCAATCTCCAGTACCGCAAAAAAAAAAAAAAGGTTGAGGTCAGGTATTAAATATTTTAGTCATTGTGGGACTATAAAGTCTTGTGTCCACTTAGTTCTATGTGTTTAGCACAAAAGCAACCAGAAACTACAAAAAAAAAAGTGTCTGCATTCTAATAAATTTCATAAAAAAGGTGTCAGGTCATCACTGGACAGGGTGATGCACTCTTGTAATCTCAGTATTTGGGAGGCTGAGACAGGAGGATCGCAGTTTCGAGGACAGCTTCAGCAAGTAGCGAGACTCTCATCAACCTAGCGAGACCCTGTTTCAAAATAAAATTAAAATAGGGCTGGGATGTAGCTCAGAGGTAGAATGCCCCTGGGTTCAATCCCCAGTACTGCAAAAAAAAAGGGGGGGGACCTCTTTACTCGTCAGGAGCGACAGACGCAACACAGACCAAGATGCCGGTTTCTAGAGCAGCCCCTGCTGGTTGGGCTGATCTGGAAGGGGAAATTGGTTAACGATATATTTGCTGTTTGACTTCACTGGGACCAGGGATTGTGAAGTTTTTTGGAAGAGGACCAGATAGTAAATATTTGGGGCTCTGCTGGCCCGGCTCCCTGTTTAGACTAATCAACTGTTCACTCTGCTGTAGCAGCACAATGACTCCACTCTGCCATTGTAACCAAAGCCGCTATCCAGAATAGGTAAGGGAAGGGTATAGCTGTGTGCCAATAAAACTTTATTTACAGCCGGGCATGGTGGTGCACGCTGGTAATCCCAGTACTTGGGAGGCTGAGACAGGAGGATTGTGGATTTGAGGACAGCCTCAGCAACTTAGTGAGACCCTGTTTCAAAATAAATAGATCCAGGTGTGGTGGCACACACCTGTAATCCTAGTACTTGAGAGGCTGAGACAGGAGGATCAAAGGTACAAGGACAGCCTCAGCAACTTAGCAAGTCTCTCAGCAACTTAGTAAGACCCTGCCTCAAAATAAAAAATAAAATAGGGCTGGGGGTGTAACTTGGAGGTAGAATGCCCCTGGGTTCAACCTCCAGTACCAAAAAAAAAAAAAAGAAAGAAATAGAAAAAGGGGCTGTGGTATATGTGGGAGGTAGAACAGCCTTGGGTTCGATCCCCAGTTCAATCAACCAATCAATTAATAAATAAAATAAAAATAGCCAGGTGTGGTGGTGCATCCCAATACTTGGGAGGCTAAGACAGGAGGATCGCAGGTTCGAGGACAGCATCAGCAAGTAGTGAGACTCTCATCAACCTAGCAAGACCCTGTTTCCAAATAAAAATAAAACCGGGCTGGGGGTGTAGCTTGAAGGTAGAGTGCCCCTGGGTTCAATCCCCAGTACCGCAAAAAAAAAAAAAAATCTGGACTTTTTGCCCCAAGAATGTTATGAATGTATCCATGTGCCTTGATGGGCTTAAACGATATGAAATACAACTTGTATCTAAACGCCAGCCTCAGCAAACCGAACCTGCTAATGGGCCTCGGGCGTGCACGGGCGGAGCTGCCAGCGGGAGGGGCGTTTGGTGATGACTCGGCTTGGAATCGGCCAGCAGGGAGCCGTTGCCAATTGATTCCCTTTCATTGCTAATAGCCACCAAGATGCTCCAACTGCTATGTCTAAATGTAAATCTTGATAATAGAAAAAGCGGTGATCCAGGAAGGGCCGCGGGGGCGGGGCACCATAAAATAAGTGGACAGCTTTGGGGTTTTCAGTAACTGAGGGCTCCCCTGGAATTGGAAGCAAGCAGTTCCCACATCTCCTTTTTTTTTTTTTTGTGCTGGTGGTTGAACCCAGGGGCATTCTCCCTCCGAGCTACACCCCCAGCCCTATTTTTTATTCTTTATTTTGAAACAGGGCCTCACTAAATTGCAGAGGGCCTCACTAAGTAGCTAAGTCTGGCTGCAAACCTACGATCCTCCTGTCTCAGCTCCCAAGTACTGGGATGACAAGCATCCGCCACCACGCCTGGTCTCCTATTTTATTTTTTATTTTGAAACAGGGTCTCACTAAGTAGCTGAGGCTGACTGCAAACCTGCACTCCTCCTGTCTCGGCCTCCCAAGTACTGGGATTACAAGCATGCGCCACCATGCCTGGCTCCCCCAGCCCTATTTTTTTTTTTTTTTTGAAACAGGGTCTGGCTAGGTTGCTGAGAGTCTCAGTACTTGCTGAGGCTATGCTCAAATCTGCGATCCTCCTGTCTCAGCCTCCCAAGTACTAGGATTACAGCCGTGTGCCACCATTCTCCACTTCAGAGCTCCTTAAATCAGAAAATGAATGGGCGCCGTGGGGAGGGCTGGGGGCTGGAGGGAACCCATCCGTGCAGGCCCTTAATTAAAGCTGGACACGGCTAACACAGGAGGAGACGTGGCGAATCTGGTCTTTCTTCAGGACTACCCACTGTGTTCTCATTTCTTTCTTTTTTGTGTGTGTGGTACCGGGGATTGAACCCAGGGGCGTTCTACCTCCGAGCTACACCCCCAGCCCTAGTTTTTTTCTTTATTTTGAAACAGGGTCTTGCTAAGTTGCGGAGGGCCTCACTAAGTAGCTGAGGCTGGCCACAAACCTGCGATCCTCCGGTCTCAGCCTCCCAAGTACTGGGATTACAAGCGTGCACCACCACGCCCGGCCTGTGTTCTCATTTCTGGAATCTCATTATTTAATTATTTGGGAAAAGACTCAAGATTACTGCAAAGTAGCTTAGTCTAAGAACAGCTGAAAATGTATGATACGAATAATCCAATAATGGGCATAAGAGGGCGTGAAGATTATATGTCACTCGTCAATTTCATTTGTCAAATAGAGAATCTTACACCAGGCTTGGTGGCGCACGCCCGTCATCCCAGTACTTGGGAGGCTGAGACAGGAGGATCGCAGGTTCCAGGCCAGCCTCAGCAACTTAGATCCTGTTTCCAAATTTAAAAACCCTCATAATGGACATTGGTACTGGATAACCATGGGGACCGGGTAAAATGACAGAGCAAAATTTTCTTCTTTGTTTTGTAGTACTGGGGATTGAGCCCAGGGGCATTCTACCTCTGAGCTACATCTGCAGCCCCATTTTAGTTTTTATTTTGAAACAGGGTCTCACTAAGTTACTGAGGCTGGCTTCAAACCAGCAGACAAGATGGCAAGATGCTGGTGTGCCCGCCAGCTTTACGAGCCATCCATTAACACCCAGCTAATATTCCAGAGCCCTGGAACTTTCTAGTTTCTTCTATTGCCAGAACGTTAATAAGTCAGGCCAAGCCGGATAATCACATGCCATTGTGATCGACCGCCCTGTTGCAGGCCCAGCCCTATGCCCTGGGATCTAAGAACCGACAAGAAAGAAAAGTCTCATAACATTTCTGCTCTCAAGAGGTAGTGAGGGTGGGGGACAGACACAGAACGAAAATTATTAAAAACAGTATAGGGCCAGGCGTGGTGGCACACGCTTGTAATCCCAGTACTTGGGAGGCGGAGACCGGAGGATCCAGGTTTACGGCCAGTCTCAGCTACTTAGTGAAGCCCTCCACAACTTCGTGAGACCCAGTTTCAAAATAAAGGATAAAAAATAGGGCCGGGGGTGTAGCTCAAGGTAGAACGCCCCTGGGTTCCATCCCCGGTACCGCAACAAAAAAAAACAAAAACAGTATAGGAAGCCGGGCGTGGTGGCACTCACCTGTAATCCCAGTACTTGGGAGGCTGAGACAGGAGGATCGCAGGTCTGGGGACAGCCTCAGCAATTTAGTGAGGCTCCCAGGAACCTAGTGAGACCCTGTTTCAAAATAAAAATAAAATAGGGCTGGGGTGGGGTGTACCTTGGAGGAAGAATGCCCCTGGGTTCAATCCCCAGTACCAAAAAAAAAAAAAAATCGTCGGGCATAGTGGCACGCATCTGTAATCCCAGTACTTGGGGGTCTGAGACAGGAGGATCACAGGTTGGAAGACAGCCTCAGCAAGTAGTGAGGCTCTCAGCAACCTAGCAAGACCCTGTTTCCAAATAAAAACAAAATAGTGCTGGGGGTGCAGCTTAGAGGTAGAATGCCCCAGGGCTCAACCCCCAGTATCACAAGAAATATAAATAAAAATTTAAAAGGGGCTGGAGGTGTAGCTCAGAGGTAGAATGTCCCTGGGTTCCATCCCAGGGTGTATTACAGGTTGGATCCTGAAGCAGAAAAAAGGACATCATAGAATAACTGGTGAAATTCACATAAAACCGCTGGTTGAGTTGGCAGCGTGGTACCAATGTTAATTTCTTAGTTTTGACAAATCTATGTACCATGGTTACGTAAGATGCTAGCGGCCGGAGACGCCGGGTGAAGCGTGTACGGGAATTTTCTACTATCTATGCCATATTGCTCTAAATCTAAGAGTAGTCCAAAATTCAAAGCTTTAACAGCATACAAGATGGTGTTGGCAGCCGGGCATGGTGGCGCATGCTTATAATCCCAGTACTTGGGAGGCTGAGACAGGAGGATCCCAGGTTTTGCACCGTAGGCTCCAGGGGCGGCCACTGGATCCCTGAAATCAAACAGGCCTGTGAAGGAGTTCCCACCTCCGCCACTTGGCAACTTTGGGCAAAAAAGTGACAATTTCTCAGAGCCTCTGTTTTGTTATTTTTAAACAGTGCCCACCTCACAGGGTTACCCCGAGGGCCCCGTGAAGTAACCAATGCCTGTGTGCACAGGGCAAATTCTCAACGCGGCTGGATTTTCCCTTCTTGGTTTTCTCGGAAAAAGGGGCAATCGACTGGGTCTAAATATTTGGAAAATAAACAGATAGAAGTGACATTTGCAATAGGTTATTGGAGTTGGCTAGAGTTCAAACGAGAGAGGTACGTAGGAAGCTGACCAGGGTCCTGCCAAAAAGGAGCCAAAAGCAGCCCTTTGGCCAATTCTTATTCTATGCAAAGCATTTCTTAAGCTAATAAAAGGAGGCATTTTTATGTTAAAACTGGTCTTAAAAACATGCATTTTTTCCCTAACAGATTCAAAGATGATTGGGTACTTGGGAGGTTGAGACAGGAGTATCGCAGGCTCGAAGCCAGCCTCAGCTACTTAGCCAGGCCCTCCGCAACTTAGTAAGACCTTGTTTTCAAAATATAAAATGGGACTGGGGGTGTAGCTCGGAGGTAGAATGCCCCTGGTACCATCCCCAGTACAAAAAAAAAAAAAAAGAGAAAATTCAAAGATGATTAGAAACACCATAACACTGATTATTAAAGGCAAAAGATCAGAACCCACTTAAATAAACCTAACTAAGAAGGAATCTGACTAAATCCATTCCATGGAAAGCTGTCTGATTGTTTGTTTGTTTGTTTGTTTGTGGTATTGTTGTTGTTTTGGTTGTACTAGGGATTGAACCCAGGGGAATTCTTTTTTTTTTTTTTTCTTTATTTGCAGTACCGGGGATTGAACCCAGGGGCGTTCTACCTCCGCGCTACGCCCCCGGCCCTATTTTTTATACTTTATTTTGAAACTGGGTCTCACGAAGTTGCGGAGGGCCTCACTAAGTACAGAGAGAGAGAAAGAGAGAGAGAGAGAGAGAGAGACAGGGAGAGAGGGAGAAAGAGAGAGAGAGAGAGAGAGCACTGAGGCTGGCCGCGAACCCGGATCCTCCGGTTTCTGCCTCCCAAAGTACTGGGATTACAAGCGTTCTGCACCACGCCCGGCCAGACTGATTTTTTATTCTTTATTTTGAAACAGGGTCTCATTAGGTTGCCGAGGGCCTCACTAAGTAGCTGAGGCTGGCCGCGAACCAGGATCCCCTCCAGGTCTCAGCCTCCCAAGTACTGGGATTACAAGAGTGTGCCACCACGCCCAGCTAACTCAGGGGAATTCTACCCCCATCTACATCTCCAGCCCTTTTTATTTTTTGTTTTGAAAAAGGGTCTCACTAGGTTGCTGAGTCTCGCTAAATTGCTGAGGCTGATCTTGAACCTGCGATCCTCCTGTCTCAGCCTCCCGAGTACTGGGATTACAGGCGTGTACCACTGTGCCCAGCTCCACAGAATCCTTTGAAGACATTTAAAAATATAAAACACGCAAGCCAGGCATGGTGGTGCATGCTTGTAATCCCAGTACTTGGGAGGTTGAGACAGGAGGATCCGGGTTCGCAGCCAGTCTCAGCTACTTAGTGAGGCCCTCCGCAACTTAGTAAGACCCTGTTTCAAAATAAAGAATAAAAAATAGGGCTGGGGGTGTAGCTCAGAGGTACAATGCCCCTGGGTTCAATCCCTAGTACCACAAATAATAATAATAATAACAATAATAATAATAATAACAATTCACAGACCCAGGTGCTTAGTAGGCAACATTTGTATCCGAAGCTGTTCTGGTCAAACCCTGTTTTCAGTTCACCATCACATGTTGCAAACAGTTCGTTCAGCTCAAACTCCAACCTTTTTGGTGATAATATTTCAACACCGGGAAAAAGAGCAACCCTCCAGTGTAGAAGAAGGAACACGAGGGCAGAATGGGAGGCCATGGAGGTTCCTCGAGAGGAAAGTCTCAGCAGGGCGTGGCGGCACCCACCTGTGATCCCAGTACTTGGGAGGCTGAGACAGGAGGATCGCAGGTTCACTGCCAGCTTCAGCAAGTGGTGAGACTCTCATCAACCTAGTGAGACCCTGTTTCAAAGTAAAAAGAAAATCACGCTGGGGACATAGCTCAGAGGTAGAATGCCCCTGGGTTCAATCCTTAGGACCCAAAATAAAAAAAAAAGAGAGAACATGTCTCAATCCCTTTGCAACTGCAGGCAAAATAAGAATGAAGGGAGAGAAGCGTGGCGTGGTGGTGCACACCTGTGATCCCAGTATTTGGGAGGCTGGGACAGGAGGATCACAGGTTCAAGGCCAGCCTCAGCAATATAGGAGACCCTGTTTCAAAATAAAAAATTAAAAGGGATGGAAGTGTAACTTGGAGGTAGAATGCCCCTGGGTTCAACCCCTAGTACCAAAAAGAAAAAAAAAGAGGAGGAGGAGGAGGAGGAAGAGGAGGAAGAGGTGAAGAAAGAAGAAAAGGAAAAGGAAGAAGAGAAGGAGGAAGAAGAGGAGGAGGAGGAGGAAGAGGAGGAGAAGGGAGAAATTCAAGAAAGAAAAAGCCAAGTGTCATGGCGCAGGCCTATAATCCCAGTCGTTGGGAGACTCAGACAGGAGGATTGCGGGTTCAAAGCCAGCCTCAGCAATATAGTGAGGCCCTCAGCAACCTAGCGGGATGACACCCTTTTTCAAGAAGAGGAAGAAGAGAAGGAGGAGGAGGAGCAGGAGGAGGAGGGAAAAAGGAGGAGATGGGAGGAATAAGGAGGAGGAGGAAGAAAGAAGTGGAGGAGGAAGAGCAGGAGGGGTTGGTCGGGAGGAATGGGGGTGGAGTGGGGACAGGAAGGGGGGAGGGACAGTGTCTCCAGGGCTCCCACCCTTCCCGGTTGCACTCCCTCTCCTCTCCCTTGGCCACTGCTCTGCCCCTGGCTTCCCCAGTTCCACCCGTTAAGGGGGACTGTCAGCACCCCCTTCAGAGCCAGCCTGCTGTGGATTGGAGCCTCTGGGCTCTTCCTCCTGCAGCCAGACAGCACCACCTTGAGGGAATATTCTAGTACACTCCCTACCTGTTTAGCAGCAATAACGTCTACAGCGCTTCAAAACAAAAGCTGATCTAATCACGGCCACCGTCACCTGCATTTCCCACGTGCACACGAGGCCGAAAGGTCCGAATGTCTCGTCCCTTGTCTTGCTTTTGCAGAGAACAATTCCTGTCAGGAGAGCAGAGAACGGGGCCTTTTCTCCAGATAAGATTATTATTTTAAACTCAGGTGTATATCCTAAGGGCGGGACAGTGACGCATCTGTGCCCCTGTAAATTTCCCTTCGTACCATCACTGACATAAGGCGGCGGGAGACGGGTCCCTAGTGACCAAACCTAAGCCTGTCTGTACAGGGGTGCGAGGCTGGGCTCCTCCACTTCTCTTCGACGGAGTCTTCAACGCCTTAGCTCTTTGTGGGAGTCTTGGAATGCCATGGACACTGTCTTTGTGTTTATCATTGTTCTAAGAGGGACAGTAGAACCCTGGTAAAATAAAGCACAGACATTATGGCTCACTTAATTTATTTTCTTTCTCTCTCTCTCTCTCTCTTCTCTCTCTTTCTCTCTCTCCTCTCTCTCCTCTTTCTCTCTCCTCTCTCTCATTCTCTCCTCTTTCTCTCTCTCCTCTTTCTCTCTCTCTCCTCTCTCTCCTCTTTCTCTCTCTTCTCTCTCTCTCTCATTCTCTCCTCTTTCTCTCTCTCTCCTCTTTCTCTCTCTCTCTCTCTCCTCTCTCTCTCCTCTTTCTCACTCCTCTCTCTCTCTCTCTCCTCTCTCTCTCTCATTCTCTCTCTCCTCTTTCTCTCTCCTCTCTCTCTTCCTCTCTCTCTCTCTCATTCTGTCTCTCTCTCCTCTCTCTCTCTCTTTCATTCTCTCCCCTCTTTCTCTCTCTCTCCTCCCTCTCTCTCTCCTCTCATTCTCCTTTCTCTCTCCTCTCTCTCTCATTCTCTCTCTCTTCTCTTTCTCTCTCTCTTCTCTTTCTCTCTCTCTCCTCCCTCTCTCTCTCTCTCTCTCTCTCTCTCTCTCTCTCTCTCTCCTCTCTCTCTCTCTCCTCTCCTCTCCTCTCCTCTCCTCTCCTCTCCTCTCCGTTTCTCTTTCTTCTCTCGTCTCTCTCTCTCTTCTTGTAATACTAGGGATTGAGCCCAGGGGTGCTCTACCTCCGAACTACATCCCCAGCACTTTTTATTTTCATTTTATTATTTATTTATTTATTTTTGTGGTACTGGGGACTGAACCCAGGGGCATTCTACCTCTGAGCTACACCCCCAGCCCTATTTTTTTAATTTTTATTTTGAAACAGGGTCTCACTAAGTTTCAGAGGGCCTAAGTAGCTGAGGCTGGACATGAAACTGCGATCCTCCTGTCTCAGCCTCCCAAGTACTGGGATTACAACCATGCACCACCACACCCCATACCAATATACTTCAGCAATTTAGCAAGACCTTGTTTCAAATAAAAAATAAACCGGGCATGGTGGCACACACCTGTCATCCCAGTACTTGGAAGACTGAGGCAGGAGGATCGCAGATTCGAGGACAGCCTCAGCAAGTAGTGAGACTCAGCAACCTAGCAAGACCCTGTTTCAGAATAAAAATAAAGTAGGGCTGGGGGGTATAGCTCGGAGGTAGGTTGAACCCCTGGGTTCAATCCCCGGTACAACCAATCAATCGTTGAATGAATGAATGAATGAATGAATGAATGGTATGGAACACACTCAGCCGTGGACATTAGCAGCAGTTCTCCTCTCAAGGAGGAAGCCGTGCAGACGTGCTCACGCGCTGCTTGGACCAGCAGATTGGTTGCTCACACATCAACTCTGCTTGCTTGACTTTGGTGGGTTGAGGGAGAAGAAAGTTTACAAAAGAAAATAAAAATACTCTGGTCTCCATGACTTCCTGTGTCACTTGCTCTTGCTGGCCACGTCCTTCTTTCCTGGAGGGAAGCCAGGACGGTCAGTTATGCAGAGCAGACATTTCCATTTGGTTTGGACTTTTGGAAATTCTTGGATTGTTAAAACTGTTCCCACCCCCCACCCCAGTGTTGAACTCTAAGCCACTACTGGTGTGATCACAAAAACATTGCCTAACCCAGAGCATACAGAAATGTTGGGCATGGTGGTGCATGCCTGAAATCCCAATACTTGGGAGGCTGAGACAGGAGGATGGCAGGTTCAAGGCCAGCCTCCACAACTTAGCAAGATGACTTTCAGCAACTTAATGACATCCTGTTTCAAAATAAAAATTAAAAATAGAGCTGGGGGTATAGCTCAGAGGTGGAATGCCCCTGGGTTCAATCCCCAGTACCACACGAAAGGAAGGAAGGAAGGAAGGAAGGAAGGAAGGAAGGAAAAGGAAGGGAAGGAAGGAAGGAAGGAAGGAAGGAAGGAGGAAGGAAGGAAGGAAGGAGAAAGAAGAAAAGAAAAAGAGAGAGAGAGGAAGAAAGGAAGGAAGGAAGGAAGAAAGAAAGAGAAAGGGAGGGAGGGAGGAAGGAAGGGGAAAATGTAGGGCTTGTTTGCAGGTCCAACAATAGGCAGGGTCCCCCTCTATTTGTGAATCCATACAACTACCTGTCTAGACGCTAATATATGGTGGCTCCCTGCAGAGACAGGCAGCATTTCTTTCTCTTTTTTCTTTTTCTTTCTTTCTTTCTTTCTTTTCTTTTCTTTCTTTCTTTTTTTGTACTGGCAATTGAACTCAGGAGCATTTTACTCTCAGAGATATACCACCAGCCCTATTTTATTTTGAAATAGGGTCTTGCTAAATTGCTGAGGGTCTCACTAAATTGCTGAGGCTGGCCTCAAACTTGTGATCCTCCTGTCTCGGCCTCTCAAGTACTGGGATTTCAGGCATGCAGCACCAAGCCCCACGCCTCTCCCAGAGCTATCAGGCAGAATTTCGAAAAGTGATCCTCCTGCAGTATGATGCAGTCTAGTTTATTTGCGTGTGTGCGCGCACTCCCGTGCGTCAATGCCCCAAATAACTTACTTGCATTTTAAAAGAAATGTCAGCTCAAGGTATCAGAAACAGAAAAGGCTTTGAATACTTCTTACAATTCAGTGCATTTGTGTGTGTATGTGTCTGGTACTGGGGATTGAACCCAGGGGCATTCTACCTCTGGACTACATCTCCAGCCCTATTTTTTATTCTTTACTTTGAAACAGGGTCTCACTAAGTTGCAGAGGGCCTCACTGAATAACTGAGGCTGGATGCAAACCTGTGATCCTCCTGTCTCAGCCTCCCAAGTACTGGGATTACAAGTGTGCACCACCATGCCCGGCTTCAATTCAGTGCATTTAAAGGTTACTGAGTCAAGTGTGGTAGCACACACTTGTAACCCCAGGACTTGGGAGGCTGAGACAGGAAGATCACAGGTTCGAGGATAGCCTCAACAATTATTATGATTCTCATCAACCTAGTGAGACCTATTTCAAAATAAAAATTAAAAATAGGGCTGGGGGTGTAGCTTGGAGGTAGAATGCCCCTGGGTTCAATCCTCAGTACAAAAAAAAAAAAAGGTTATTGAAACTTTTTCAGCCCAACATTCATTGTGGAAACTATCAACAGTCCCCTGAATCTGTCCCCTCCCAGACAATATGACAAAGAAAAGGTTTGCTGTACTGGGGGTTGAACCCAGGGGCATTCTACCTCCGAGCTACACCCCCAGCCCTATTTTTTATTCTTTATTTTGAAACAGGGTCTCACTAAGTTGTGCAGGGCCTCACTACGTAGCTGAGGCTGGCCACAAACCTGCAATCCTCCTATCTCAGCCTCTCAAGTACTGGGATTACAAGTGTGTGCCACCACACCCAGCTCATTCTTTTTAAGTAGAGTGGATCTTTCAAAGTTCCAGCAATCTTGAGTATAACTCTGTCTAAAGATTTAAAACAATAATTTTTTATCATTTATTTGGGAGATTCTTATTCCCCTCTCAGATTTTCTTTTTTTTGTGGTACTAGAGCTTGAACCTAGGGGCATTCTACCTCTGAGCTACACCCCCAGCCCTATTTATTTTTTATTTTGAAACAGGGTCTTACTAAGCCGCTGAGGGTCTCACTGAGTAGCTGAGGCTGGCTTCAAACCTAGGAAAAGAAGGAAGGAAGGAAGGAAGGAAGGAAGGAAGGAAGGAAGGAAGGAAGGAAGGAAATACCTTGTCAAAATATACTTGTCAAATTTCCAACCAAAGGCAGATTCCCAACATTTGTTTACTTTCTCTTTTTTTCCCCTTGGTACTAAAGGTTGAGCCCAGGGGCATTCTACCTCTGAGCTACACCCCCAGCCCTATTTTATTCTTTATTTGGAAACAGGGTCTTGCTAAATTGCTGAGGCTGGCCTAGAACCTGCAAACCTCTTGTTTCAGCCTTACTTTCTTTTTTCTTATGCTCGAACTAAAACAATAGGAGGCAGATTTTCTCCAGAGTGTCTTAGGGGCCATGTAGTTCCAGAAGGAATGCGCTACTCACTCTCACCCTGGCAGAGGGGACCGCATGGCCTCGCGTAGCCTGACCAGCCTCGGCCGCCGCACCTGAGGTCCCTCTCGGTGACATCCTTCACATCTGTGTTGACTTAAGCCTCCTGTGTCTTTGAAAATGGAATTTGAGAATATGAAGGGTTTATATTCTCTAAACTAATTAGCAGTGACCAGTAACTTGAGTTGGCCAAGTGCCCTCAAAGTCTCTGGGTTTACCTGGGAGTGTCCCCCAACCAGCCCCAGCCGAGGAATCCGCCCCGTGAGGAGAAGGGCTGTCCACTCTAAGCATAGAAAGTCAGCCGGGCATGGTGGCGCATACTTGTCATCCCAGTATTTGGGAGGCTGAGACAGGAGGATCTGGGTTCGTGGCCAGCCTCAGCTACTTAGTGAAGACCTCCACAACTTAGTGAGACCCTGTTTCAAAATAAAGAAAAAAGCCGGGCATGGTGGCGCATGCTTGTAATCCCAGTACTTGGGAGGCGGAAACCAGAGGATCCGGGTTCGCAGCCAGCCTCAGCTACTTAGGCCCTCTGCAACTGCATGAAACCCGGTTTCAAAATAAAGTATAAAAAATAGGGCCAGGTTGTAGCTCAGAGGTAGAATGCCCCTGGGTTCAATCCCCAGTACCGCAAAAAATAAAAAATAAAAATAAAAAAATAGGGCTGGGAGTGTAGCTCGGAGGTAGAAAGCCCCTGGGTTCAATCCCTGGTACCACAAATATTAAATTAAATTAATAAATAAACATAGAGTCAGTGAGGTCTAGTTCTCCAGAGATGTTTTAAATATGATGTGACCTGTTAACAAGCGTAGCATCCAGTATTAGAGAAATGATTTTTAAAGGGAAAAACTACATTTGCAGAAGAAGGTCTCATTATATAAAGCAATTGAAGCCGGGCATGGTGGCGCACGCTTGTGATCCCAGGACTTGGGAGGCTGAGACAGGAGGATCGCAGGTTCAAGGACAGCCTCAGCAAGTTGTGAGAATCTCATCGACCTAGTGAGACCCTGTTTCAAAATAAAAATAAAATAGGGCTGGGGGTGTAGCTCAGAGGTAGAATGCCCTTGGGCTCAATCCCCAGTACCACAAATCAATCAATCAATCAATCAATTAAAGCAATTGATTCGATTGACACTTTGGAGGGGAGTTACTGGGGATTGAACCCAGGAGCATTCTACCTCCGAGCTACACCCCTAGCCCTTTGTACTTTTCATTTTGAAACATGGTCTCACTAAGTTGCTAGGACTGGCCTCAAACCTGCGATCCTCCTGTCTCAGTCTCCCGAGTACTGGGATTACAGGCATCCACCACTGCGCCTGGCTTGAAACAGGGTTTCTGACCCTCCACGCTGCTGACATTTTGGGTCCCGTCATTCTCCGTCGTTCGCGCCCAGTGCACTGCAGGGTGTTCAGCAGCCTGGTCTCTCCCCATTGCATGCCAGTAGCAGCCCCCCTGTTGTGAAAGCCAAAATATCTCCAGGGTCCTGTGTCCCCTGGGGACAAAATTGCTCCAACAAGCTGAGCTGTGACGCTTCTATTTAAGAACTACTGGGCCAGACCATCGAGGTACCCAGAGATGGGTAAAGTTTTGTTTCGTTTATTTGTGCAACTGGGGATTGAACCCAGGGGTATTTTACCTCCGAGCTACACCCCCAACCCTATTTTAATTTTTGGTTTTGAAACAGGGTCTCCCTAAATGCTGTCCTCGAACCTGTAATCCTCCTGTCTCAGTCTCCCAAATCCAGGGATTACAGGTGTGTGCCACCATGCCCAGCACAATATAACTGTCTTTACTTTTTGTGTGTGTGTGTGTGGTACTGGGGATTGAACCCAGGGGCATTCTACCTCTGAGCTACACCCCCAGCCCTATTTTTATTTATTTTTATTTATTTATTTTTTGCGGTGCCGGGGATTGAACCCAGAGGCGTTCTACCTCCGTGCTACACCCCCGGCCCTATTTTTTTATGCTTTATTTTGAAACCGAGTCTCATGAAGTTGCGGAGGGCCTCACTAGGTAGAGAGAGAGAGAGAGAGAGCTGAGGCTGGCCGCAAACCCAGATCCTCCGGTCTCCGCCTCCCAAAGTACTGGGATTACAAGCGTGCGCCACCACGCCTGGCCCTATTTTTATTTTTATTTTGAAACAGGGTCTCACTAGGTTGCTGAGAGTCTCACTACTTGCTGAGGCTGTCCTCAAACCTGCGATCTTCCTGTCTCAGCCTCCCAAGTCCTGGGATTACAGGTGTGCGCCACCATGCCTGGCACAATATAACTATCTTTACTTATGAATTCACAACCTTGGACAAATCCATAAAGATCTTTCTTCTTTGACCCCGGGACACTTCGTCATCCTAAACTATCCGCTCCTACCTCCCCACCCCCCACCCTGTCTCCAGGAAGTTAAAATTCACCGTTGTTACAAATGGCTGAGTAAAGTCATCCCCCTGTTTATGACCCCAGCTCCACTTCCGACTGAGCGGCCTCCCCAGGCCCCATAAAGCAGCGTGTTCTGCTCCGGTGTCGTTAAAATCCCAGCCGTCTATTCAAGAATGCCACTGCTAGTCAGATATTAATTGTCTCTCGGAGCTTGAAAGTGTCCTTCTTAACCGGGCTTAATGGTGTGTACCGATCCAAGCCACATTCATAACCACTGTCCCCTCGGAAATACAACACGGGGTGGGTCATTTGTTCCCATTTGTTCTGGGTTCCTGGAGGGGAAGGATTTAATAATTTACTTGTTGGGAGTTTAATATTTCTTTTTCTTTTTTGTGTGTGGTACTAGGGATTGAACCCAGGGGCATTCTACTTCTGGGCTACACCCCCAGCCCTATTTTTATTCTTTATTTTGAAACAGGGTCTCACTAAGTTGCGGAGGACCTCACTAAGTAGCTGAGGCTGTCCTCGAACCAGCGATCCTCCTGTCTCAGCCTCCCAAGTACTGGGATTACAAGTGTGTGCCACCATGCCTGGCTTAAGCAAAACTTTTATTTATTCATTTATTTATTTTTGTGGTACTGGGGATTGAACCCAGTGGGGTTATATTACTGAGCTACACCTCCAGCCCTGTTTTATTTTTTGGGAGGCGGAGACTGGAGGATCTGGGTTCGCGGCCAGCCTCAGCTCTCTCTCTCTTTCCCTGTCTCTCTCTCTCTTAGTGAGGCCCTCCGCAACTTCGTGAGACCCGGTTTCAAAATAAAGTATAAAAAAATAGGGCCGGGGGTGTAGCGCAGAAGTAGAACGCCCCTGGGTTCAATCCCCGGTACCGCAAAAAATCAATAAATAAATAAAATAAAATAAAACAAAACAAAAGAGACCCACTAAGTTACCATGCCTGGTCTGGAACCTGCAATCCTCCTGTCTCAGCCTCCCAAGTACTGGGATTACAAGCGTGAGCAACCACGCCCAGCTTTATTATTTAATTATTATTATTTTATTTTAAGATAGGGTCTTGCTAAGTTGCCCAGGCTGGCCTCAAACTTGGGATCCTCCTCCCTCAGTCTCCCAAGTAGCTGGAATTACAGGCCTGCGCCACCACGCCTGGCTAGAACATCATGTTGTGAAAAAATATGAACTAACTTTGAGGTTTCATTTGGGTTTGGATGGAGACCCTTTAGAATCACTAGAAGGCATTAGCTCCCGTGCCCCGCTACTTGATATGTTTATTATTTAGGATCTTGAGGGGGGCATTTAAAAATGGTCACCTTCTACATCGGGTATGGTGGCACACGCCTGTGATCCCAGTCTTGGGAGGTTGAGACAGGAGGATCACAGGTTTAAGGACAGCCTCAGCAAGTAGTGAGACTCTCAGCAACCTAGTGAGACCCTGTTTCAAAATTTTTAAAAAAAGGGCTGGGAGCCGGGCGTGGTGGCGCACGCTTGTAATCCCAGTACTTTGGGAGGTGGAGACCGGAGGATCTGGGT